>NHOR01000127.1:0-25972 GCA_002287245.1 Trypanosoma congolense | reverse complement strand
TGTTGGACGTGAAGAAAGGAGAGCAGCCACACTTATGGTCCGAGGCGCAGGCGGATGCCCTGTATGATCCCAAAGAGCCGTGGGAGGGCGATGTGGTGCCGGGTGTGGAGGGGAAGCTTGTGATGGCAACAATGAAATCCCATAAGGGATGGCCATACACGCTTTTCAATGCAAATGCCTCTAAAATCGTGTCGGCAGATGTGCTTCGGAAGTACAAGGATGTGCACAATGCTCACCTTCACATCCGGAAGGAGAATCTGCGAGTGTGGCACATTGTGAAGAAAGGTCTTGACGAGGTTGAATGGCGTAAAGAGTGTGCACCCATTCCTTGTGATTGGCACGCCGGGCATTGGGAAATCCTTTGCCACCGGCTCCCTGTTGCTCTATCAACTTCTGCACTACCAGTCAGGGGACCTGAAAGTGGTGGCTTACTTTGTGAGGGGGAAGGCGTATATTTTCCACCGCGAGGATAGGAGGGTTGTCTTTTATGAGGAGCAGCGTGCCGCTGTGAGGAAGGTTAACGAGATGATAAGGCGAGGCATTGTGGGTTACATAATATTCGACATTAGTGAGAACAGTATTCATATTGGGGATCTGCCAGATAATTGGGGCGTTGTCCTGATCTCATCACCCAACGTGAAGAACTTCCATGAATTTGCAAAGCAGCGGCAGGACACGCTTCCAATTTACATGAACTGCTACGAGGATGCCGAGTTCAAGGCCGCGCTTGTGTTGGAGAGGCATTTGCAGGCGGTGAATAACCATATTAAATTGGAGGATGTCAATCTCGAAAATGACTGGGAGGTGCTTGACAAGCGAATTCGCATGGTGGGTCCGCTGCCACGCTACGTGCTTGCAAGTGAGGCAACGTATGAGAAGCGCGTGGAGGAAGTGACACGTGCCTTACTATTGACGCCTGATGATGTCGGGTACTACATGAGGGTGTTGGACAATCCGGATGAGTGGCATGAGGACGGCACCACGCACAAACTGGTGAAGTTGGTGCGTTGTGAAGTGAAGGGTAAGTTGGTGTGCAGGAACCAAACCACATCTGTACATGTGCGGGATGAACTGCTGAAAAAATTACGGGCAGCACGCCTTAGAAGAAGTTTGATATATCACGTACTCCGTGGTGCATCGGAGATGTGTGCTGGTTTACTTGAGGAGTTGGGCCTGGAAATTTTTACTTTTGGGGAGGCTGTGGACACGTTGGTCAAACACCTCAAACACCTACCCCGTGACAAAGAACGAAGACGTCAGTCAGTGCTCGGTCAGCGGCATGCGGAAGGACGTGTGCCCACAATCATTTCTGAGTTCGCGTCCGACGGTCCGAAGCGGGAGCTGGAGACGGGCCCGCCTCTACAAACCTCGGATCCCAAACTTCCCTCTTGTGGACGGCTTCTTTGTTGTGGAAGGAAAGGGGCCCAAGACGATTGTTCTGCTGCAGGTAACCAGAGCGAGGGAACACCACACCAAAAGCACCACAGTGCGTGAGTTCCGCGACTACATGAGAAAAGTATTTGAGGACTGGGAGAATATTGAAGGAAGTTACAGCTGGGAAATCATTTACATCCAACATGTGGATAGCACGGCCATTAAGAAGCGTCAGCAGTGCTCCTCATCTGGAGATGCTGCTAATGACACGGGCCTCGCCCTATGGGACAGGATCCACCAGTACCAGGTAACACTAAACAGTGACATTGCCAGTGAGTTCATAAGGCATAGCAGTGGCACGCATGAGGCCTAAGCCGTCAACAGCAGGTGAAGCGGAGCTACCCCTCTACCTAGAGCACTATCACATTTGCTCTGGCATCGTTAGTATTCATTTCTCTTCTATATACTTATTACCAACAGATTATTCTTTATTGAACCCTCCTCTCTGGCAGCATGAACTGTCCACTACCCGCGCTAATAGCTTTTTCCCATTGTTTGTCTTCCACGGTGCAGAGGCTGTGTGGGATATCTATTCCTATTGTAGTAATTGACATTATGTGCGTATGTGTGTGCGTGTCGGAGCAGCTGTGTTGTGGCACAGCGGTTAGTGCTGTCACTTCATTCGAACAGAGCTCTGTTTTCTTCAACATCCCCATTGCCTTCTTTTTATTAAAAGCCTCATTACTGGTTTGCTGAGATGAGGAACCGTATGACTTCAATTGACGGTTGTGTGTTGTGGATGGCGATGGGGATGCCTCTGGCCGACTGGTGCTGAACCGCCACTGGGCTGTTACCCTTCGTGCACGTCCATCGGCCCGGTCTTGTGAGTGGCGGCGGTCGTGATTGGGCTTTTCGTTACTGGCACATATCTTTCGCCGGTCCCACGGCGGACTGCACTGAATTGTTAGGGGCTGATTGTCGCCGATGCATTTCCACAGCATTTGCAGCCTACGCTTTCCTGCGCAGGCTGGATGATCCCGAGCAAGCGACACAAAAGTTCTGTGTGATGCACACTGTCCCGTTTGTGTGGCTGCGCAGTTTGCGACGCGGTGATTATCGCGGCCGGCTGCTTGCACTTATTCCTTTGCTGTGCTGCACGGGTATTTTGCCCATGCCGTGCCGTTGTGTGTTAGGCCTGCTTTCCTGCTGTGGCTGTATGAGCGTGCAGATCCAGTGGACGTAATAGGTCAGTACTTACTGCTTTCCTTTGTCGCGTGAGTCCTACCACGTTATAAGCTTTTCTTTTCCCACTGCTTGTTGTATCAAAAGGTCCTGCTTTCAACGATGTTCCGACAAGCGAGGTTGGCAGCGAGTCGCGCTGCGGTGCTGAGATGCCGGGCGCTTTTGGGCACACGTTGGCATCTTTCCACACGTGCCAATTTCCCCTGCAGCTCAGCCGGCGGACTGTGTTTCACAGCACTCTCGCTCTTCGCTCCGCGGGGAGCTTTGAACTGAAGGTATCCAAATGGACGCTGGACAGCTCTGTGAAAGAAGTGTTACTGGAGGACTGCGGTGGATTGAGTGACATGAGCCTGCACGACTTCCTTATGAAATACTTCAAAAGGACGTTCGGTGTGGAGGATACTTCCATGAGTGTGTTTATGGGCAACCCCTCTATCTTTTTGAGAGATGAGTCCTTATGCACACTGGTAACGGATTCAGAGCCGTACAGGGAATATGTGGAGGAATATGAAATGTATAAGACAATGAGGGAAGGAGTGGACAGGCTGAGTGCTATAGAAATTTTCTCCCTCCTTCAGTGGTCACGCGCGGTTGCCGCTAATGAGGTGGAAGATATTAATGCTTGTGTGAGGGGCAAGTTGAATGCCGCGCTCCTCAGTGCGAAGCGTAATGAGGAAGCCATGAGGAATGCTAACGCACCCAGTGCCGTGGAACTGGACGGCGCGTACGATTCCATCTTCAACGCGAGGTGGAGCTATGTTGTGAAGAGCGATGAATACGGGGAAGTGGCTTGGAATGGGCGTGTTGGACGTGAAGAAAGGAGAGCAGCCACACTTATGGTCCGAGGCGCAGGCGGATGCCCTGTATGATCCCAAAGAGCCGTGGGAGGGCGATGTGGTGCCGGGTGTGGAGGGGAAGCTTGTGATGGCAACAATGAAATCCCATAAGGGATGGCCATACACGCTTTTCAATGCAAATGCCTCTAAAATCGTGTCGGCAGATGTTCGGAAGTACAAGGATGTGCACAATGCTCACCTTCACATCCGGAAGGAGAATCTGCGAGTGTGGCACATTGTGAAGAAAGGTCTTGACGAGTGGTTGAATGGCGTAAAGAGTGTGCACCCATTCCTTGTGATTGGCACGCCGGGCATTGGGAAATCCTTTGCCACCGGCTCCCTGTTGCTCTATCAACTTCTGCACTACCAGTCAGGGGACCTGAAAGTGGTGGCTTACTTTGTGAGGGGGAAGGCGTATATTTTCCACCGCGAGGATAGGAGGGTTGTCTTTTATGAGGAGCAGCGTGCCGCTGTGAGGAAGGTTAACGAGATGATAAGGCGAGGCATTGTGGGTTACATAATATTCGACATTAGTGAGAACAGTATTCATATTGGGGATCTGCCAGATAATTGGGGCGTTGTCCTGATCTCATCACCCAACGTGAAGAACTTCCATGAATTTGCAAAGCAGCGGCAGGACACGCTTCCAATTTACATGAACTGCTACGAGGATGCCGAGTTCAAGGCCGCGCTTGTGTTGGAGAGGCATTTGCAGGCGGTGAATAACCATATTAAATTGGAGGATGTCAATCTCGAAAATGACTGGAGGTGCTTGACAAGCGAATTCGCATGGTGGGTCCGCTGCCACGCTACGTGCTTGCAAGTGAGGCAACGTATGAGAAGCGCGTGGAGGAAGTGACACGTGCCTTACTATTGACGCCTGATGATGTCGGGTACTACATGAGGGTGTTGGACAATCCGGATGAGTGGCATGAGGACGGCACCACGCACAAACTGGTGAAGTTGGTGCGTTGTGAAGTGAAGGGTAAGTTGGTGTGCAGGAACCAAACCACATCTGTACATGTGCGGGATGAACTGCTGAAAAAATTACGGGCAGCACGCCTTAGAAGAAGTTTGATATATCACGTACTCCGTGGTGCATCGGAGATGTGTGCTGGTTTACTTGAGGAGTTGGGCCTGGAAATTTTTACTTTTGGGAGGCTGTGGACACGTTGGTCAAACACCTCAAACACCTACCCCGTGACAAAGAACGAAGACGTCAGTCAGTGCTCGGTCAGCGGCATGCGGAAGGACGTGTGCCCACAATCATTTCTGTTCGCGTCCGACGGTCCGAAGCGGGAGCTGGAGACGGGCCGCCTCTACAAACCTCGGATCCCAAACTTCCCTCTTGTGGACGGCTTCTTTGTTGTGGAAGGAAAGGGGCCCAAGACGATTGTTCTGCTGCAGGTAACCAGAGCGAGGGAACACCACACCAAAAGCACCACAGTGCGTGAGTTCCGCGACTACATGAGAAAAGTATTTGAGGACTGGGAGAATATTGAAGGAAGTTACAGCTGGGAAATCATTTACATCCAACATGTGGATAGCACGGCCATTAAGAAGCGTCAGCAGTGCTCCTCATCTGGAGATGCTGCTAATGACACGGGCCTCGCCCTATGGGACAGGATCCACCAGTACCAGGTAACACTAAACAGTGACATTGCCAGGTGAGTTCATAAGGCATAGCAGTGGCACGCATGAGGCCTAAGCCGTCAACAGCAGGTGAAGCGGAGCTACCCCTCTACCTAGAGCACTATCACATTTGCTCTGGCATCGTAGTATTCATTTCTCTTCTATATACTATTACCAAACAGATTATTCTTTATTGAACCCTCCTCTCTGGCAGCATGAACTGTCCACTACCGCGCTAATAGCTTTTTCCCATTGTTTGTCTTCCACGGTGCAGAGGCTGTGTGGGATATCTATTCCTATGTAGTAATTGACATTATGTGCGTATGTGTGTGCGTGTCGGAGCAGCTGTGTTGTGGCACCAGCGGTTAGTGCTGTCACTTCATTCGAATAGGCATCTCTTCTCTCAGCACTCTCATTCCTTTCCTTTCTTTTCTCGTTAGAGCTTTGTTGAGATGCGTGGCTGAATGGCCCAAGCGTTGGGTGGCTGCTGTGGCGGCCGCTTTATTGCCCTTCTGGCAAAGTGCAGCCGTTCCATCCGACTTTGACTTTGAAAGGGCCGCCTGTAACGGGGGCGCCGAGTTGGTTGCCTCGCACCGGCTGGGAGTTTGGAGTGGCGGCATCGGGCAATTAATTTCGCACTGGGCATTCTTTTCGCCTTCTCTTTTTCTTCATTGTGCGGATTAGCGGTTGAAATAATGACCCCACGCTGACGAGCAGAGGGAATTGCACTCACACGCACCACGCCCTGATGCCATGGCCGTGTGGGACTCAGTTTTGGAAATGGAGCCTGCCTGTTTCGCCGGTGAGTGGTGGCCGCGTCTTACACGTTGGTGCGGAGGGAGTGTCCGCCATTGCGGCACGGAGCACCGCCTTGTGGTGGCCGTGGCAGTTCACCCGTTGAAGTCATCCCAAACCCCTCGTGTCTGGCGGCTGCACGTGACATCGGTGGGATCCCTTCAGTCGGGGTAATCAGCCGCGGAACACATAACAGCCACATTTCCGAGAGTAAACTTGCGCTGGGCCAAACTTCTTGTTATGAGGCCCTTGAGGTGCAATCGCATTTGCCTCACATTAGTCTCCACATGTGATCGATGGCACGGCGCTTCGCATATTTGTGGAAAGGAATAAATGTACCTGACAGATGATACCAATTGGTAGGTGCTGGACCTTGACGCTGCAATGAGCCGGTCTGCCGCAAACATCAGGAAGGTGCTCTGTTTTGAGAAATTGTGCTATTCGGTCCAAATAGTGCAATTGAGTAAAATGCTGCACGTGGGTGAGATGGTGTTGTCCTTTCTCAGCTGAACGCGATTACCTGCTTTATTCCCAGTTCCCTTTCAATCATTCTCGATTATTTCGCAAGGTGTCATGCCGAAGATGGAGGACCGCGTTGTGCTTGGGATGTTGTGGAGGATGGCAGCGTTGTGATACTGTTGTCTCCGGTGTGGCTTATTTCTATTCCATATTGGCTGCTGCTGATTGGATTGCAGGTGTTTTTCTTTTGATAATATTGCTGCGGCCGCTTTGGACTGGTTTATTTTCACTGCTCCTCCTCATGCCACAGGCAGGGCGGATGAATTGTTCTCACTCCGCCACATCCGCTCCTCCACTCGAGGTTCCGTGGGTGGCCGGCTGAAGGCGTGCGGGAAGTGAGGGACCGGGAGTCCGCGTGTTTGTGGCGGTGGAGTAATCTCCGAATGCCGACTGTGTTGGTAACGGTGGTGTGTGTGTGGACTTCCACATGAGTTGATGAAATTTGTTTGGCATTTGTCAGTCCGGATGCTGAAGTTTCCTGCTGCTGGCAATGCTGCTGTTACACCTGACGTAACACAACACCAAATGGCAGTGGCTCACAACTCGGCGTGCCTGCCTGTGGCCGCGGACCTCGTGGTGGGTATGAGATGTGGGACGCCCACTGTCGATTGTGTTGCATTCCAAGTTATTTGATAGTGGCTCTCCCGCTTTACATTTCCGTGGGGAGGACTTAAGAGGTGTAGTCGCCCTTAGGACCCCATTAGCCACCGGGGCCCCACATCCTAATTTTTTCCCCTGCGCGTGCCCTTTCATGTCTGTGGTGGGAGGAGCGATGTGCGTATTGAGGTGCATGTGGCGATGATAGCAACGCTTGGGAATGGTAGTGAGCTCTGTAATGGGAAGGGACTGCAGCACTCGTGCAGGATTTTGAGAGTGGCGGAATGGGAGAGTCGCGGGAATCCCCAATGAGCTCAGCAAGGGCACGGAGACTATTCGCGAACTGGAAGGCCTGTCTCCGTGCAGCAGGAGGTGGTGAGGCTGGCCGACACGGAGAGGGAAGCCGAGGATTTCGTGACCAAACTGGTGACACGCACAATCACGCACGGGAATGCCAAGCATGCCATGGAAAGGGAGGAAATTTATGTTCCAATTGATGAGGAGCTGTTGCGTGCGACTAAATGGCGTGTGTGTGCAGGCGAAGAACAGTCTCATTCACTCCATTTGCGGCGTGCCTGTGGTGGAGATTGCAGTAGCTAAAGACACTCCCAGCGCACTGAGGAATGTGAGCTGCGGTGGTGGAGGAAGGCTTGGGCATCCGCGATCCTCCAAAGGACGCGGCCCGAATGCGAGGGACTGTTTGCATGCCGGGTGTGCAAGTGGCTGCTCCAGGCGTGTGCCAGCAGGGAGCGGCACCGGATTGGGAGACGTGGCGCCCAAGCACCGCGTCTACGAGGATTAATGAGTAGGAACGCGAATCCTCGTGCGACTAACGCATCCTGAAAAGTGGGATAAACTATATCTTCCATTTCTCTTTATGTCTCTGTTTAGCTCATACTCTTTGTTTTGTCGCCGCGTTTTTCTACATTTCTTATTTCTTTCTTTTGTGTACTGCGCAATCCTTTGATTTTACTCTCTTCCGTGTTTATGTTGTTTTCATCGTTTGCCATATCCACCAAAAGTTGCGTACGGTGTAGTTGGAAGCGGAAGCACCTCGGTGACCTCAATGTGTTTCTTTTTTTTTCGGTGCTTCTCCTTCGTGGAGTTGAAAATAAATGGTCTCCTCCCCAAGTTTCTCCCCATTGGAAGGTGTTTCCTTCACTGGCTGTTTTCTCCTCCTCCTTCACTGTTTTGTGTAGTTTTGTTTGGGGAAATCATGTGTGGTCGATACATTTTTTTGTGGTGGTGGTGGTGACGCTAGTAGGGGCTGTGATGGTGGAGGCGAGGGATTTGCCTGCGTTGAAGCTGGAGTCCGCGCAGGGAGCGTGTGCCGTGTCGAGGTTGATGAAATCGATGTACAACTTTGTGAGCTCGAGGAATAAAGAGGCGCAGGAGATGTACGAGAGTGTCGAGAGGATGTATGACCTGGGAAGAGTCCGGATTGCCCAGCACGTCCTGGAAAACGGGGAATGCGACCGCATGACGTTTTTTGTGTTGTTTTCCCAGCGAATAAAGGAGAATATGACCAGGAAGATTAGAGAGCTGGCGAGTGCCGGGGTGAGACTAGTCGGAGCAGCCGGCCTGGCCGCAGGGCGACTGGACGAGTTTATTAATATTTTCAGGCATTCCTGGCATGTTCAGACCACTCACATTTACTCGACCACATACAACCACACGTACAGCTTCTGCCTTCGAGGGAAGGGGACGAAACCTGTCGACAAGAAAAGCATTGTCGACTGCTTCATGAATGACAAAGAGACCGATGACAATGGATTTGTTCCGGTGGACGGGGGCGACGTCCACTGGCTGGACCAGGAGGACATGGGGAGTTTGCTGGATATGAGGTTGAAACTCGTTGATGGAGACCCACGCGACGAGCACGGCCAAAATCGTCGTTGTGCGCTCCTCTCTATGGAAGATAGTGGTGGTAATTACCTCGGTAAAGGTAATAATGGAAAGAAAGTGCTGTGGGCGGACGGGTTGCTTGGGGTGACTACCGGGCATACGAAGAAATCCGGCTTCACTGGAAGCGTCCGTTCCTCCTCCTACTCCACGAATATTATGTGGGAAGCAAAGCCCTCTTCGTCCATACCCGTTCTTAAGGACTTTGTCGTACGGTACAACGACTACCGTAAACTCTTCGATGAAGTCAAACACCTCTCCGCCGCCATGACAGACGATTGGACTGTCGACCACCTTATGAAGTACGCCGAGGGTATCGCCTCCCTTCTTTATAAGCCGGAGGAGCTCGACGTCCTTCTGTCGGTGGACGAAAACGAAGACAACGAGACGGCCGAAGAGGACCAGCGGCGGTTGCGGCTCCGCCACACGGTCGAGCCGTTTGTCGGCCTGAATGACCGGAAGCAGGAGTGGCTGGCGCAGTACAATAAGGAACTTGTGTCCAAGGAGTTCCTAGCGGCAGAAATTCAACTTTGCCGTTCGGCTGCTGAATTGCACCTCCGCCGAAATCGTTGGTTCTTTGAATGGTAAATGCCCCTCCTCCCCCAACAAAAAAGAATTCCTTCCCATCATGATTATCATTTATGCGGGACAGCGTACGGTTATGCACGTGTATTATGTTCACATATTATTGTTGTTCATTTATTTATTTATTAGGTGTGTTATTAGTGTTAGTGTGGTGGGGATGGAGAATGTAATTAGGTTAGTGGTGTCGGTGTTGGTAGTTGTCTACGCCGTAGCCGATGACAAGGCAACAACAGGAATGACCATAACCCTCCAGAGGGCTACGGCCGTCTGTCACATTGCAAGGAAATTGAAAGGTGTGAGCACCTACGTGGCACAGAAGTTGGAGGAATATGACCAAAAAATCCAGGAGATCCAAATGATGCGGGATGTCGTGCGGCTCAAGGTCTTTATGCCTGGAGGAGAAAAACTCAATTGTGGAAAGGAGTCTGCTTTCCTGCTGTATGTCTACGAGCGCCTCGCCGCCATGCAGGAGGTCATGGGGAAACTGAGGCAAGCCGGCACTAAAGCTGCAGGGTCGGCCGGAATTGCAGCCGGGAGGCTGGACGAGTTTGTGAGCGTCTTCAAACAGGCGGCGGGGGAGCCCAGTGATCGAAGCTTTCTCAACACGTGTTACAAAGGGAGCGGCAGTCAAACATTTTCTACGGCATTGGGGATGACACTGACACGCAGTACGGCGATGGCGTTAAGAGCCTCGGGGAGTACATAGACGCCCAGTTCACCTTAAGTGGTACCGGGACTGGAGGGAGCAGTTCTAATGGTGAAACCCTCGCGCACGTGAAAAACAATAACTACTACGTCGACAGTAATGCCATTGTGCACGGCATGCCGTGGGGCGATGGGATTTTCACAGTTCAAGGAGGCGACCAGGGCGAGTGGAAACAGGTGCCCTCCAAGGATGTTACTGTCCTAAGAAGTGCCGCCGAGGACTACCAAGTCTTCGTTTCGCTGCTAAAATCCATCCACAGCATCTACGCCGTCATTAAGGCCGACTGGGTGAAAAATAAGCTGGTTTCCGACAACACCATCCGCAATGTGCTTTATACAATCAAGACCACAGAAGGGCAGAAGAGGAGGGTCAGCGAGGAGGACGACAATTCCCCGGAGGGCCCTCCGTGGTTCCCGACGTGGAACCCCAGCAACATGCGCAACAAGCTCCTCGAAGACGAACTGACTCTCTGCGAGGAGCACAAGCGGAGTGGCACCGCAGTGGTCTCTATCCCCCTTCCCCTCTTTCTCTGTTTCATTGTTTTTGCCTAAAGGAACAAAGAAACACCCGAATTTAAGCTGCTTATATTTCTGTTATGAATAAATTTGGTGTGGAATACTTTTTCGCTTCTTTTTTCCGATGGTAAGAGAGAGGAGAAGAACGTGGGAGCGATGTGCGTATTGAGGTGCATGTGGCGATGATAGCAACGCTTGGGAATGGTAGTGAGCGCTGTAATGGGAAGGAACCCGATCAATACCGCTTTTGTTGTCGTTAAACCTCAGAAACCGAAGCTCAGAAGAGTGTTGTGGAAGCGCCAAGTTCACGTGAGCACCAAAAGGCAAGGAGGCTGGGACATATGGGCGAGGGAAGCTGCCGGACAGTGACGCCATTATCGGAGGCTGCTTCACTCGACATCAAAAGGGAATTGGCGGGGTGCTTGCCGCAGTATTTCACAGGCACTCGAACCTTCATTGGAATGAGGCGTTGCAATACCAAAGTTAAGCAGTACCCTGTCAACGTGGCGGATGCGACACCTTGGGATGTGTGGAACGTTATGCATGTCACTAAACCTTTCCACGTAGTGTTTGGGCTGCCCATTGTGCCAATCAAGTGCTGTAGGGGAAAAAAAATTTATTGGGATCGGTGAATCCCCGTGACATAATTCTGGAACCTCTCCACTTCGAGAGCATCGTTTCCGGCAGAGTGTCACTGAACGAATTGAGAAATATTACCCCAACGAAGGGCCTCGTGGCGCTTGCGTCGTCTTGTGATTGAATTATCGCCCTTCAGGGCGATGGCCTGTCGGGAGTGGTAACAGCGCATATTTATCGGGCTGTCAAAATAGGTCCATCCCTCAATCAAACAGTTACGCACTGTGACGTGAGACAGGAGCACTCCGAAGCGAACGACTTACATCTCCAGCGAGCGGTGAGCATAAAAGTTCCTAACGACCTCTTGACAACTGTTAAATATTTGTTACACGTCCCCCAGCAATGGGCGAATAAAAACAATCACCCAGAGACCAAACAAACGAAAAAAAATTACCGTAGAAT
Organism: Trypanosoma congolense; assembly: GCA_002287245.1. Classification (NCBI taxonomy): domain Eukaryota; phylum Euglenozoa; class Kinetoplastea; order Trypanosomatida; family Trypanosomatidae; genus Trypanosoma; species Trypanosoma congolense. The sequence goes on along the minus strand of NHOR01000127.1, from coordinate 14,231 downwards.
CTTTCAATGGGAGTCTTAAATATAGCTCCCATAAATCTAAGTATACCACAATCTGTTATAAATTAGCAAAATACACAAATATTACTATAATTCCAATAACCACAAAACTCCCAATGGCACCTTCGAATCGCAAATCACACTAAATGCACCCAACAAATATGCCGAACAACCACAACTCAGAAAACAACTCCCAGGCAACTCGTCACGTGCTACAATTCCTTTTCATCCAGTCCAATGGCTTGGAGTGTGTTCCCAATGCAATCAAATATGCATTTCAAGTGCTTCCCTGTGGGGTTATGCATCGCACAATTATTTTTGGAAAGGTTTTTCCTTTTTTGCTTTCTTTTTCTTCAGTTGTGCGAATTAACAACTAAAGGAATCACCCCACACTAGCGAAGGAGAGGAAATGCATTTGCCTACACTGCGTCTCCCGAAATGGGTAGCGCGCAGCTCAGCAACCGTGGAGAGTAAACCAATGCCAGCTAAACCCCGTGGGTGGATATTGAGCCCGCCCACACTTCTTCAGTGGATGGTGTCCACGTCTCGCATGTTGGTCCAAAGGGGTGCTAGCTATTGCAGTACGAAAACTTTTCGTTGGCTGCTGCAATGTTATATTCCATGCGTTCACTCCACACCCCGTATTGTGACATCCACAGCACTTCCATGGGATTCCCTTTACTCAGGTCATACAACCGCACACGAGTGGCAGCAACATCTCCCTCACCACACTGGTGTTGTGAAACGCCCTATTACCAACAAAACAATAGAAACTCGCCAGCTTACCAATAACACAGGGTGGGAAGAAAAAACGATTAACATCAGATAGAGGAACTTGCCCTCCACATCAACACAACCAAATTCTAAACGAATAACCTATAGGCAAAAAAGCACTTTCTCACACACAGATCAGGATATTCAATTACAAGAAACAGTGATATTATGTGATATAGCGCCATTATGTGGTATGGTGCATGAGTTTGAAATAATGCAATGCTGTGGAGTATTGTAGGGATGTGGACGCTCTAAATGATTGAGCTGTTGCCTTTTGGTGTAATACTATGATGTAGTGTTTTATTGTGATTGGCTGTATTGTGTTATATCGTTGAAATAACGGATAGTGTTGTCCTCTAGTTTTTTGCAGTTGGTGAACGTTTCCATTGATTACTTTTTCCTGACTGTCAGCTTTTTTAGAGCTAAGGACGCCCTTTCACTTCGACTCTTTTTCCATTTTCAAGGATTTGTTGATATTTTGCGATTTGTTGACGTGCGTTCAGTGGCTGGTATTGGAAGATAGTGTAGTGTTGTTTGTTTGTATATTTTAATATTTTACTGTTTTTCTGAAGGTGGATGGTGTGGGTGCTAATTTAAACTTTCGCTGTTTAGTGCAGCGGAGTGTTCTGATTAACTTTGAATGATTTTGACTGATCCTGTGTTCTTGCGTTTTACTCACTGGCACTATTTTTACGTCTCAGAAATGGCTTGGCGAGTTGAGTCACAGAGTAGGAATTTAAAGACAAAAGCGATCACACAAAACATCTTTGGAATCGAGCATATGGGTCACCAAGGGGACCACTCGGGATGGTCCTGCTTGTTAAGGCTGACTTGGGAAAATTGAGTGAGCAGAGTCGAAAGATTCCTATGATCAGCCCGACGTTTTCAAAGCAGTTCTTGTTTCTCTGTGGAACTGTTCGTGCCACGCTTACTCATCCCTGCCTTAGTGGGATGGTGATGTGCCCTCAGGAAGCACAGACACCTGCACCCCGCAAGGTCCAGGAGAGGACATCATGATTTAGGCCAAACCCTCTCTTGAGGATGGAAAACAATCGTACAGAAGATATTGAAGCTAAAAAACCATGGGCGGGGAATCGTGTGCTTCGCTACCATAAGGTGTTTGTTTTTTGTCAAGGTTTTGCAAGTTGGGTTATTTCAAATGTCTGTTGCTTCCCCACTCTTACTCCCCGGTGGTCTTAGCTGTTGGGATTATTGGAGGGAGTTTGTGGGGCATGCGGCTTCCAGTCGCAGGCTGGTGGAAAAAAGGATTCTAACTTCCTCCCGTCTTCCCATGGTCTCTCAGTTATCTTCAAGTGTTAAATGGCCATGCAGTCGTGAAACAAAATGAGGATCCTTTTCAAAATTGATGAAATTTGCTTTTCAACCCTACAAGCCATGGTGTCATTTTATGAGGTCCGGCGCCGAAAACATGTGGAAAGCGTACTGAATATGATGCCATTGTGAGAATGAATTGTGAACGATGCTATCTGTATTTCTTCCGGAATTATACGTGGCTTTATTAGTTTGATATTTCATGGCTTCCCGTGCTGTGGTTATGGTAATGTGGTCAGTGAAAGTCACGCATGCTGATACCCCACAATATGGCGTTGTGCATCCCTCAACCCCATGCCCCCCTTCTCCAGGAAATCATCATCATCGGTTACATTATTTAGATGATGATGAGGTCACACGTGAGACAAAAACATATTGCAAATATCTGTAGATTTGTCTTCTCTCTTTTTCAATGTCTGTCCCAGGAACAGCACTTATCAGCGTCTCCGCTATAGCATTGGATGCAACAATAGTGCTTTGCGAGAGAATAAAATGTAATGCCAAGAAAAAAAATAGGCATATGAACATGGAAGGTGAAAGTGAAGCAGTACCAAACTGAACTATGGAGAGTGAAGTGGAACAAGTCCTTATCCAGGAATGTAAGACGCGGGGCAAGATAAACCTTTTTTATTTCTTTGTGGAGTACTACGGATGAACCGATAGAGAATTTCTGCCGCCTAACGTTTGGCGAATTTCTTAAACAATGACCAGGGCGCTACATCAAGGATGCCAACCGTCGCGAGGAAGTGCAAGAAGTCATGCAGCAGATGTTAGGACGCTTGCATGAAAATACGGTCAAAGACATCCGGTACCTTGTGGGTAATGGCATCATAACTCTTCTTGATTGGGCTCTTCGTGGAGCGAGTACATTGTTGGAGCATGTTCCAAGAGGTACCTTGGATGAAGCCGTCCGTGAAGCCCGCAAGCAGCCGTGGCCTCCCGTAACAAGCGGAAGCATGTCCGTGTGAGGGTGAAACGAGGAAAGTAGAAAGTCCACACATCAAGTAACCAGCACTCCAAGCACACAGCGTCAACCAGGAGGGACTGAGGACAATGAGCCGGAAGAGATCCTCCGGAAAGCATTCAAATCCTGGGAAGGCGCTTGCTTCGTTGATTTTCTGACTCAGGAATGTGGGAAGACACACGGAGCCTGTAACCCCAATGTGACTCTCGCTACTTTCCTGGAAGACCCATCCCACCACATCGAAGAGGATGAGAGGCGGAAGGAAGCTGTCGAGAAACTTCCCGAGAAGCTGCATCACTTGAAGGGCTGTATCTTCCGCGACGTCCCATTCCTGCGGGCTGTGGGCATCACAACACGAGGGTATTGGGTCCATCGTCGGTTTTACCACGAAATGCCTACTCCAATTGCCAACTACATTCTTTTACGTGCATATGGTCCTCTCCTCTAGACGGAGGAACTAATAAGGAGGTTACACTAACAGTTCGCCCGTAACTCCATAACTTATGGCCTTTCTAGCGGCAGCTTTCCATTATTCACATATTCCATCTAAATGTTTTTCTTGTAAAATGGTTGCTTACTAACTTACTGCGGGGGATTTTGAGTGCTCTCATTGCTCTTAATCTTTGCTCTTCCTCAATCTATTTTTCTACAAGTTTAGGCGAGGTTTTCTTACAATGCTCCGCAGCAGACTGTGACGCCATCGGACATCTCCGGCCCTCGCTTCACAGGGAGAGTGCATATAGATAACCAGCCTTGCTATGCCCTACAGGAGTTGTGAATCTGCACCGGCACACAATAATGACAAATCCTGTAACTTCCTATGACTGCAGTTGCCTTCGCCACGGGCTATGGAGCCATTCGCAATGGGCTCGACCGAAAACGCCCAGGTTTGGAAGAGGGACATCAGACCGTACCCTCTATCTGGGTGAGTGTGCACACACGGAAAAACACGATGAGGATAATTCCTGACCACACACCCAGGAGGTGGACACCAAGCGCGATACCCGGAGGTGTTCCGGAGCAAAAATATGCATAACAGCGATAAACTACATGGAGCAAAGCGATGCAAAAGGGAAGGCTCTGGCAGGTTTATCCTTCTGGCAACCTACAGCCAAGTCAATAGAACGCAGAAACAATTGGGATATGATTCCGTGCACTTGGTTTTCTCTTTCTTGATCTTGTAATTGAGGGCACAGGTAAATTGTGCCATGTTTATCTGTATTCTTCCACTGGCTTTGCATGAGTGTGTAGGAAACACTCTGAATATTCAATGGTTCTTTCCCTATTTTCTTTTGCTTTTTTGTGCTTAGGAGGTGAAAGTTCACAACCAGTTAAAGGTAGGTAGGTCAAAATAGGTCACAGGCTTAGAAAGCACCACACGCCTCAATTGTGTTAATGAAAATAACACATGAATATACACAAAAGAATATAAACGGGGGAAATTCTGGGGATAATAGTAGTGCCGCTTTGAATTGATTTTCTTGCGGGGATGCATGTGAATTGATAAACTTTCGCTCTTTGACTTTACCATAACTGTCGGGGCATGGACTGCCACTCGAATGGTTACAAGCCATCACAACCAGCCGCTGAAAAGATTCATTATCTAAGCGTGCGAGTTATGATTGTGGCTTAAGAGTTTGAGTGTGCATTTTTTCTCTCCTGCTGTAAAATAGGAAGAGAAAATGGTATTTTTAAGCTACCCATATACCCATCATTTTCATCACCTGTCTTGAATGTGAAAATGCGACGTTGGAATTGTTTATAAAATTGAATGACCGTGCTTTATTTTATTTTATTTGTTTTTGCTTATTAGTGAATGTTTATTGCTTTAGGAGTCTAAAAAGGCAAATGAAGCTTTTGAAACAGTGAACTCGAATACCATGCAAAGCTCGAAGAAATGCAAAGCGACACATAGTCAGTGGTGTGTCGCATAAGAGTCATAAGGCTCAAGATGAAGATCTACGAAAAGCTCTCTAGCGGCTTCAGTGCCTCGTAGGTAGTCTGGATCCTGCAAAGTTTGATAAGCCCAGAATGGGCGACATTGTGAGGAGATTACAGTCGATTATTAATAGAAAGTTGGGTAGTTCCAGTTCAAATGCCGAGGTGCCGAAGATTGTTGAAGACTTGAAAAGGGTAAAAGAACGTCTGCAACCATTTGTATACAAGCTGCGATATGGAAGTCAAGGGAAGCAATACGGAAAGTCAATCGGTCTCACTTAAAAGAATCGCGACACCACAAGGCAATGACGACCAAAGCAAGCATGCTTGAATTTTCTTTATTCTTTCTTTCACTGAGGTGTAAACAACAAAACAATTAATAAAAAGTATTAAAGGAAACAAATGACAAAAAATAAACAGTTTTTTTTTCGAAGCATGATTGGTTTCTAAACTTTTCCCTTGACGCTAAATGGATGTTGGCATTGGATAAGAACTAAGCGACATCATTTTTTTAAATTTATTTTGACACTCTCAACTGTTTCCAGCGAATTCACGAGGAAGAGATGGAGCTGCTGGCCAATGTGTGTGGAAAATATTTTCTTTTTTTTTTTTTGGAAACGTCCATTTTGTGTCCACCATGCACTATAATCTATTTCTAGTTTGGTAAAGGTTCAGAAAAGGTAGCGGGGAGTAGTTTCCGTTGATGGATAGCATCTCCCCCAGGCAAGAATAATCCACTAGCTTTTCCATCGAAGCTGCGCACCCAGAGTGGTGTCGTCTGTGGAAGTTGGGAGCTTGACTTCGATGTATCTGCCTATTTAGACGTACGAGCTGTTATATGAGTAAATGAATTATCTAAGCTTGTGAATTGTAATTGCGGTGTGTGTTTTAAAATGGTTAGTCGCAATAATTTAGTAAAAGGCATAGGAAGTAAATAAAAGGTTCAAAAGTGAATGTAGGGAGTTGGGATTTTTATTATCTTGATAAGGGATCTTAGTCACCGTGCGCATTTTCTAGGACCAGAAGTTTCAGGCATGCCTGAGATGTGAGCTTATAAGGGTAATTGCGGCAGCGCAACTGGTCAGGAGGTCGGTGTTGGCACGACTATTGCAGCCATGGTGTGACAACTGTGGCTCGCCCCGTGAATAGTGTTGGTAGGATGTGGTTGCTTTCCTGTGGGTTCGCTGGGCCCAGAACAGCAAGGTGACCCGAACATACCGCCACACCCATGAGGGACCTGGACCCACCAAGTGCGTCTCCGAGGTAATCAGAGGAAAATGATGTATAAAAAAAACGCAATTTTTTTTTTCGCTGAAAACATTCCTCTTTTCGGGACGCGCTCGAATGGGGTGTGGCAAGTGTGAAGGAATGAGAAAACAACTGCAGCCCTCTAACCGGACAAACTGACCTAATGAACTTATCCTCCTTTTCCAGAATGGCCCAATGCACTTTTCTCCAAAATAAAAAATTTACGTCGCTTCCTAGCCAAATAGAAACAGCTTTTGCCAAGTCAGTTATTATTCCATTTTCCTTTACTCTGAAGGACCTTAGTAACAAAACTTATGGTTTTCTTGTGGGGATCAGAGTGAATATAATGGAGGATGCAAAGAAGCACGTGAAAAAAAACACAACGTATGAAAAGGGAAATATAGAAGGAAGAGAATTCTTGATTTTATTTAGCATGAGGATATGACTCTTCTAACTTAAAGTGTTCATATGATTATACAGAAAATAATTATGAGTATTGAGATATGTTTGTTGCTCCATAGACACTCTATACACTTCATCTATTTGAGGGCTTGAAATCTGATCAATGGAAATAAGAAAATATTCATCTTGTCCTACTTCAGAGTGCGAGTGCGTGGGTTAGGGTTTTTCAATTTTGGTTATTGAAGTAGAATGTCACAACGCTTAAGGATGTTTTAAAAGAAAGGGGTTACTCCACAAACTTCAAAGTGTAAACCCACTTTACGTTCAATTTTTAAGTTATAGTTATTTATCGCTTAGTTGTCAGAACTATATCTTGAATGATCCAGTCACAAGTCGTATAGTATATGGTCGTATGTATTACGCTTACGTGAGGCGTCAACAATAATCTATTCTATAGAAGTAGAAATGCGAGGACTTGGTCTTTTATTTTCAGTTAAAAAAAAGGAAGCGAGGAGGATATTTAGATATCGAGGTTGTAATAAGGAGAGCAAAGAAGTGGCTGGAATGAGGCTTGCGGTTGAATAAATTTTTGATAATAATTGTCCATATGCAGGGAAATGACTTTATATGCATTTAAGTGTTATTGAGGCAGAGTCAAACCAGCGCAAAGTGCACTTGTCAGCGTTATTCATTAATGCTCACATGAGTTTCACTTGTTATTATTCAAGACAATGCAATTAAAACGATACAGTGTGTTGTTTTATTTGCATCCCAATGTGAGAGTATTAGGTGTTGCTTAGGATTTTATCTGTACACGTTGAATGGTACAGTCACAAGAGAGTCGGAAGGAACGACCCACCCTTCTTTGAATTATAGAAATGATGACACAACGTGTCGTTTCACTTTCGCCTCTCTTAGAAGTTATTGCTATTATTTAGTTATGAGAATTTGTATCTTGATTTACTCAGCTTTAAAAAGATACGATTTTCCTTTCCACCGTGGTGGTTAGTTGCAAGAGTGTAGTGAAATTGAAATTCATGAGGAGTAGTTAAATGGTTACAAATGAGAATGTATTGGTTGTAATTATTTATTTATTAGCAAGAGACAACACTCAGAAATTTAATTAGTTTTAATTTGAGACGATGGTTGCCCGATGGAGAGTTGGTTTTGGGATTTTGTGGCAAGTTGTGTGAGTAGGGCATTTGCGTGACCTGCTTTGGGGCTTTCTTGAGGGGATTTTCATTGATAGTGTAAAGGTTGAGACTCAGTATCATTTATGCTAACACGTATTACAGGTGTAAGAGTGTGCAATGCGGGGGAAATGGGAAATTGCTGTGACGCGCATGTTGGACAATAGGGCTACGTGTTTCCTATAATTTTATGAAAGTTAAAATATGAAACTAAGAAGTCCAATGCAAGTGAAGCTAAAGCAAAGGAAAACTTTCCGAGTTTGAAGGTTGTGTGAGGTGTAAAAGACTTCTGTGGTGGGTCTATATTAATCTTTGATCCCTGTGACCAAGTATGTGTCGTGCGACGAAGGAGCCAGATAGTTTTCTCCCAATGTAATGCGTAAAGATCGTTTGTCGCGGCGTGAGCCAGGAGTGATAGCGCTTTGAGGAAATCAATTTCGCTGAATTGTCTCTAGGTTTCGTCGGTACAGGCAATTACAGAACAGGATGCTCAAGAAAAAATTATTGGCATAACCATTTTAATTGAGTATTACATGAAAACAGTAATAAAGCGATATTCCACAATATCTTATTTCCGTTGCAGGATATAAATGTGTTATGTATTGAGATTTTAGCCACACAGTAAGATGCCACAGTCACGTGGCACACTGGGAACAAAATTAGGAGAATTGTATGTTTTTTTCACGAAATAGAAGTGAACTCAATGCTGTCTCACCCGAAGATTGTCTAGCCTCACTACTTCCCTTTATAGTAGCAACCACAATTCAAACATGAGCAGAGTTATCGAAAAATAGTTTGATTTCCTGTCATCGATGAGTGAAAAGTTTAATCCTAGTTTGATAAACGAAGATATTCCTTTTTCGTAGGAAGTGAATTGTATTGCATTTACTCAAAGGCTTTCTTTTAGAAGTGAAACATTAAGAGTGATAAGGAGTATCTTAATTCGGTATTATGTAAAATGATTACTTGCTCTCTTTAAAATAAAACAAGATTTAGTAACATTTATTACTGACTTAGGTGTGACTGTGTGGTTTGATATTCTAGTCTGCCGATAGGAGTGCCGCAAAAATATAAGAATTTGCTGAGAGTATGTTAGGATTTCATTTCTTTCCCAAGTAGATACCTATTCCATGCCATTTCCCTTGACCAAGAATTCAGCATTCGGCTTCTTTTATTTTCCTCACAGATCGTCGACACAAATGTTAATCAACTAATCATGCGATTTATGATTTTGATGTGTGTTACTTTCCCTAGCAAGGTGAAAAAAGATATCGTTTTAGATATGAGATTTTGTTGGAATTGACTTTGGATGCCCCCTTGAAAGAAATAGAAATTGTTACAAAGCATCAAGAATAAAGTCGCTCACCTTTACATGCAATCACTTTTTCGGTTAGTCATCGTCTCCAAAGTAGTAAAGAAACAAAACACTTTACTGTTTGTCTCCAATGCGTGTGTGTGTGGAAAACAAAGTGGGATGGAGCTGAAGCAGCACACGAGAGCTGAAGGCAAAATAACAGCACTGGAATTCCCAATGCCAGCAATGTGTTGAGTGCACGGGGAGTGTATTATCCTTTCGTGTGTCTCACGAGGGAATTGTGCTTTTATTGGCATTCAGGGCAGCGGGGGAATGTGTTGCTCTCTGAGTGCCTCATTGTGCTGCGCTCAGTGGAATATCTTCCAGCAATCGGCTCACTGGCATGAGATCAGTTTTGTGTAGGCACGGTGCCCATGTGTTGGAGTGAGGAATTATGAAAGCAAAACAGTGGTGGGAGCGAGGGGGATGCGGTGGAGCCACTTGATTGATTGTAGTTGGGAGGAGCACTGACCCTCCGTGGGCTGAACACCGTTGCATGCCATTGGTGTGCATGGCTGCCTGCGTCATGCAGTGACTTCGCGGTGTGAGGGCAGTACGTAATGTGGTCGCAGCGCACACTCGAAGCAGGCACTGCGATATCAAATGGACCATATTGCCTCAGTGCTGCCTTCACTTCAGAGGGCTTTGATTTCCTCAATGAGTGAAGTGGCTTGTATGAATGCCTGAAGGTAAGCTGTGCTGTGTGACTGTGAGGAATGGCCATCGCACCTTAAATACTCGGGATGCAATTTGTTTGAGTGTTGAACTGCGGGCCGTGCAACTGCTCCATGACTTATTCCTGTGAGCATTTGGATGGAGGATGCAGCTGAGAATGGCATGTGCAGTGTTGGTAGCAGGAGGGATGCGTGATGCCAGCTGACTTTGGCTGCACGCCCCTGCAGCAAATGCTGCCTCCAATGGTGTAATGTGGCAGTGAGCTGAGAAGTGAAGGCCGTGCGTGCGTGTGGTGTGACAGTGCGAGTGCGGCCCATTTGTTACGGGCACTTTTCATATTGCTGCACAGCCACACCTTCAGAGCACTGATGTGAGTGGGAAGCCCATTGCGCTCGAGTGTATGACGCGGTGTGGCTTAACACTCTCCACGCGTGGCATTGGTCTGTCACTTTCTCATATAATTCATAATTCCCATTGAAGGGATGTTTATTCCCTCTTGACTGTGTGTGATGGGAGTGGTATGGTGTCGCAGCTTTGCGTTCTGATCGTTTGAACTGAAGAGTACAGTTATGATGGTGGTTGCACCCGTGTGTATGGAAGAGTTTCAAGGGATACCTTATTAAATTAAGTTGTGTTAAAATTCAGTGGAATAATGCAAGTGAGTGAAGTATGCAGATGATTAATATTATTCCATTGATTTAAAATATTTTGCTCAGTTATATAGGATAATCCATGACCTAGGTAGACTTCATAACCATGACGCAAGCTCAGACCACACTTCCTCTTTTCAATGGGTCCTGTGTTAAAGGTATGCGAATCAAGTCGTGTAAATTATATAATTTTCGACGAAATGTTTAGCATCACCTTCTCCATAGCCAACCGCTTGGAGCAACCGTGTAAATAATTATCACGTTTTTTTATTTTCATATCCTCACTCACTTTTACCTATTGCATTATTTAACCTCTAGTTCAACCTTCATACGCTGCTGCTAAAATTTGATATGATTCGTTCTCTTTATAAGTTTTACTTTTTTGCTTGTAAGGAAAAAAAGGAAAGTACAGTGTATTAAGTATTGTTGAACATGTGTGCTTGTCGTGAAGTAAAGGAAAACAATGGAGAAAAGTGATTTGGTTCTCCGAAAAGTGAGATACAAACTCCATCGACCTCAGCCCCACGAGTCCCATAAACTTCGTTGAAGCTCTGAGAAGATATAACGATAAAAGGTAAGAATGAGAAAAAAACCCTTCCCAACACCGGAGGAGAAAGAGCTGGTGTGAAAGAGGGAGTGTGGAGAGAACTGGGTCAATAATATGAGAAGGACAGTCGCAAGACCAAGAGAGAGACAGAAGGGTACAGGCTACAGAAGCGGGAAAGGCCCCCCCTGGAAGCTAGACCGGTCCAGGTCACATAGGCTTGAACTGGTCAGTCACGAATTGATGATTGGACGACAGCCCCACACGACCAGAGCCCATCCTCAGGCGACAAGAAGGTCATCCAAGAGAGGTAGCGGACTATGGAGAGTGCGCCTCGGGACGTGCTGCTCGAAGGTATGAGGGACCCCAATAATTTGAACCTGCTTTCCTTTATCCAACCACACTACAGGTATGTTAAAAATAAAGTGGCGCGTTTCACTGTGGGGGACTTTCTCCAGCACCCCAGCGTTGTATTCGAGATGAGTTCATGTGGGAAAAAGTGATGCAAAAACTCCGTCTCCTGATGGCCCGGTTGCGGGTGCACATGCTCGCGCTCATTCGGTATTTGGCATGGTGCAACATTCAAACTCTGCAGGAGCAAGTGGAATGGCAGGAAAATACCAGGATAGAATTAATTACCCAATTTATCCTGCGGCACGCCATCCATAATGCTGTCCTCGCGCCAACCTCCCCGTTTCTGTCTTCCTTCTTCCTTCCCTTCGTAAGCGGCGCTGACGCCGAAAGTGACGATGACTTGGACACCAGCACCAGCAGCGAGATCAATAGACGTGACACTTCCAGCATCGATTGGCGCATGGCCACGCAGGGACAGTTGGATTGGACGTGATCTTCCCGGATCTGACAGGTGTTTTAGACTGGCCGCTGGCACTGGCATCTCGTGCCGCTCGCCGACTTCACCAAGGAATGGAATTTACAATTTGAAGAGGGAACCCGCCACACAAACAGCATTTACGAGTTCCTTAAAGAAAATTCCCGTTACATACAGCATATGGAAACGAGGGAGTGGATGCTAGAGGCCCTGAAGAATTTTTGCTCAGTGAGACTGCTAGCACCCGAATTATGTCGGTCTCCAAACGCTGGACCAATGGGAGGGTTTGGAGAGGATATATAACTGTGAGATCCGGTGGGTCACCCAAACGATCCTCAGGTCCGTCTGCGAGCAAAGCCATGAAAACAAGCACCGCAGGATGTGGGGATGAGTTAGAGGCTGCTATGAGGGAAAACTCCCTCGCTTCTACCTTTTGTATTGGAAAAAAGCACTCATAGTGAAGAAAACCCACCCACAGAAATACAGCTCATGTAGACGAGGGAATATGTCCCACAAAAAAACATTTCTTTCCTCTCTCATCATTTTTTGTAGGAAAGTATTAAATAAGCTTGACGGAAAGTGGCATATGGGGAGGGGTGCGGTATCATGGAGTCCATCACACTACTTAGGCAATGTCTATCGCTCATTTAACTAGTACAGTCATCCACACATTATTCCCCACAATAACTCACCATGATTTGATTTTACGGTTAAGGTATTTGAGGCCATGTCCTCATGACACCACATTTCTCGCGAGGGTGTCTACCCTCACAGCACAATGGGAAGGTGACAGAGAGTGTCATGTGGAGGAATGAAGGGAAGTGATATACACTCGTGTATATAATACTAGGAGATCACAGTTATTCGGGAGGGGGATACCATTTAACGGGATATTTAAGACAGTATGCCTCAAAAAACATTCTACATTGAGTATTATCTTCATTAATATATTCACTCTGAGAAATGCTTGTTTTATGGTTACAAATTATTTCACCCAACCCATTTCCATGCAATGTGGCTTTATTTTTCCTGGATGGTGATGAGTGTTCATCGAACCTCATGGCTTAAACCACTACCTGTCAGAGAAGTACAGTTCTTTCCCAAAAAGTATTCTTTGGAAAAAATTTGGAGGTGAGGAACGCGGCAAAAGGGAGTTTATCTTGGTTAGTGTGGAATGAGCTTTTCTGTGGAAGTGTGGTTGGGTGTTATTTGGATGTGAGAGTGGAACATTTATGTGCGATTTGTATTTGTGCGTGGTGATTTATGGGTACTTTATGGAAGCAAATGGTGCTTTGTTTTTGAAGATTGTGTGTTTGTTTTTGTACAGTGTGAGATAGAGATAGGGGAGGATGGTGAAGCTTTTGATGGTGATGATGGTAGGGGAATGGCGGTGTTGTTCATGGCTACTGGAGCCAAAACAGAAGAGAATAAAATCAATTACAATGACAACGAACACAAGGCGCTGTGCGATGTATTAGGAGCTGCTGTGACCTTGTGGGACCCGGTTAAGGATCAAGATACTCCACTTAGAAAAGCTTTGGGGAGAGCAATTATCGGGAAGGAAGATGGAAGGAATCTAGATGATTTCAAAAGAGGTTACCAGCCGAGTACGGGGGGACGAGGGCCGCAAAAGCTCGTGTGGGGAATGCAGGTTCGATCCAACACACTACCCGGGGATATCCATTCCACACGACCTTCTTTGCTTGTGCACCGTAGGGGAAAATGGAGCGCCATTTAATAGCGGTGGACACCATTCCCTGTGTGGAGTGAGAGGGGACCATTGGGGATGCATGGTGACTCAGATTCAGACCGAATATGGGAACCCAGCAGCCCTGGAATTGTGACGGCAAAAAATGGAGTGCTCACTGGGACTCAGAAAGGCTGCAAAGCGTGGGTGCAGGTTGTTGCATCCTGTTTGACTAGGCGAAATGTTACAGACTTGAGGAGCGCCCTAACCGCTTTGAATACACAAAAAGAGAGCTCTCGAAGATCCCAAATTGGAACCGCCATTCAACTACGTGTGGGGGAAGTTCCGGTGATATATGCGTCGGCTCCCTTGGCTGGTGTGGAAAGTCTGGAGGTTCACAGTTCCCACAATGGCGGACTCCTAGAAGACCTCAAAGATACAGACTTCAACGAAATCAAAAAAAACGGGAAAAAGAAGAATCCGCAGAGAGGCCAGTAACGACACAGACCAAGGCAGACCCTCTGATGAAAATTCTGGAGATAAGGAAGACCCCACAACCAGTATGCTGGAAGCCAAATCCAACCAGCGATTTCAGCGTTCAAGCCGAGAAAGCATCGTTTCCCACAACTCTGAACAGAATAGTGGCT
>NHOR01000150.1:27500-51275 GCA_002287245.1 Trypanosoma congolense | reverse complement strand
TTGTGTTTTTGTAAATAGCCTTAGTAGTAGCACATCCTACATCCTAATTGTTATTCATGTGAGGTTTTCTTTCCCATAATAATTTCCCTAACCCATTCCTTTTGATTCCAAGGAGCCACGATGTCTGGTAGTCCATCCTCGCTGTCACCTGAAGGCATGGCCCGAGAGGACACCCCATGGAGCATGGAAAAGAATGTGGTGGAGGTGCTGTTGGAAGGTATTGGAGATCCTGATAAAATCAACTTGCACCGTTTTCTGGAGCCCGCGTATCCATTTATTCATTCTTACGTTTCCCGGTTTACTGTGAGAGACTTTGCCCAGAACCCGTGGCGATGCGTGGGAGAAGCCGACGGAAGAGAAAATCTTTGGGAACATTTTCCCCGCCTCCTGTGGCAATTCCGGTGCTGGCCTTGCGGTTGGTAGATTTTGCGGGACCTCCGGAAAGTTGGGGGCCACGGGAATGCGAGGTGTGGCGGGAGTTTCTCAAGGTGGATGAGATGGATCCTGAAATCATCGACGTGTGGGTATGGGGGATTTGTCGTATGCCACCGCAGGTCCGTGGAATGCTCGAAGCGCCGTACCCGATTGGTCATATGGGGCCGATTCCCATGCCTCCCCCACCAGAGCCTGGTTTCTCCCCATAGAGAAAGTGTTCTCCAAAGTTTGTTTCCGTCACCATGTTTTATGTGCGTGTGATTATAATGGGATGGGAAGGAATTGTCTTCCTATCCTGTTCTTAGTTCTCTTGTTATTTTTGAGGAAAGGGTAAAAAGGGAAACATAATGTTAAAAGGACATGATGGCGGGGAACGTGTTTTCTGATAGCCGTTCATTGGAGGAAGAGAGTGGGTGGGTGAGGAGGGATTAGTGGTACACACTCTCCGAGAATGGATCACGTGTTGAGGAGGGAGTGCTACTTGGGGGGGGGTGATGAAGACAGTGTGTCACATCAAATTTTGTTCGAGTATGGTTTTCGTGTTTGCATTCACACCAAACAAGTTCTGTTTCATGGGATTATTGTTGTTATGGGACAGGTGTATGTTTCCACTAGTCATCGTTTATGCATCCACTCGTGTTCTGGGATCGTACACTTCTTCCCAACTACATTCTTTTTTGGAAGCATTTTGGATTAAGCGCTCGAAGAGGAGGGTGATTGTGACTCCACGTGGAAAGGAGAGTCGCGGCGTGGATTTGTTTTTATGGTCTTTAAAAAAATGGAACATGTGTGAGCCTGCATTATTTTCATGAAGCGGACACTGTGGAGACCTGTCGAGGTTAGTGTTTTTTATTTTTAAATTTTCGTGTAGGAAGGGATCACTATGGTGATAAGGAAGTTTCTTCTGGTGGCATTGCTGTTTTGCGTTGGCGCTTTGAGCCAGAGTCCCAGTTCCGACGAGTTTAACTTGTTTTGCAAGTTTTTGGGAGAGGCAAATTACATGACGCACGGTCCGGGCTACGTCTACGATGAAGACAAGGACAAAGAAGTTTTGAAAGAAATGCAGGTGCTGCACAATGCTACCACGGAAAACATGAATGAATTTCGAAAGAGGTTGTGGGTGACGAAAGACTTTTTCGAGGAGTATCCGCCCCCCACGCGGCCGGAGAACTGGGAAAAAACGCACAACGAAATTGGCCAGCTGATTAAGGAGGGTGATAAGGTAATTGACGAAAACCGAAACCTCGCGAAACAGGCCAACGAGAAAATCGAGGCGGCGAAACTTCTTCTGGCGCAGGGAATTTACGGGGATCATGTGATGGAGCTCCCAAAGAATGATGGGAATTATACGAAAGTCCTAGAAAATACGAGTAGTATTTTTGGCAACCATACAAGCGCGAAAGAGAGCTGTAGGGACAGAGGAAAAGCCGGGAAAACTCTCATCAACGATCTTTTCTGTGTGTGCGTGGGGGATGCAGACGACGCCAAAGGGCCATGCCACCAGAAGATTTGGCCACCAAAAAGTTGGGGTTATACGGGAAGTACAGGCAACTGGACCCAAATCAAATATGGCCCTGGCTATCCAACACTCATTCCATCCTTCAGCGAGTCTTTCCACATAATCGAACAGGTGTGCTGGGAAAACATGACGGAGAATAACATCAAGTCCGAAAACATAACCGCCTTGCTGGAGCAGTACGTGAGCTTGATTGGGAAGGGAAATGACGGTGTAAAACAGAATAAAAATATTTTCGGACACAGTACGCGAAGTAAGAATCGAGGTCAGGTTAAAGAGTGTGATGGAAAACAAGGGAATTGGCAACACAACGGCCCAAAAAAAAAAACGATAAAATCTGCGTCGACTACACTCACAATTTACAAGGAAAAAAATACGACATCCCCTGGCACAACAGATTCAAGGAGGCTGCCGAAAAAATGCAGGAAGCCAAAAAAATTGAAGACAGAATATTAGAAAACAGCGCCGCTCTTCTTCTCAAAACCAAGGCGTGGGCCGCATACAGCCGTGAAAAGGAAGACGAAAATTCCAACCTCGACGACATGAATATTTCCAATGTTTTGGATGTGGCCCAAATACCTCCCTCATTGCCCCTCTCCTGCTTATCTATTTTTCTCTAAAGCAAGCACCCAATACAACGCGCACACCATCCTAGAACTCCTATACCTTCTTGTGAATTGTTCTTTGTCTTTCTCCCTTGTTTCTGAAGAGGTACCGTTCCCTGACTCCCTTTTTTTTTGACATCTCCAAGCTATCCAAGATTGACCATGGAAAACAACACCATCTCCACGAGGACCATTTCCTGGAGCATGGAAAAGAATGTGGTGGAGGTGCTGTTGGAAGGTATTGGAGATCCTGATAAAATCAACTTGCACCGTTTTCTGGAGCCCGCGTATCCATTTATTCATTCTTACGTTTCCCGGTTTACTGTGAGAGACTTTGCCCAGAACCCGTGGCGATGCGTGGGAGAAGCCGACGGAAGAGAAAATCTTTGGGAACATTTTCCCCGCCTCCTGTGGCAATTCCGGGTGCTGGCCTTGCGGTTGGTAGATTTTGCGGGACCTCCGGAAAGTTGGGGCCCACGGGAATGCGAGGTGTGGCGGGAGTTTCTCAAGGTGGATGAGATGGATCCTGACATATGGAGTGGGGTATGGGGGGTTTGTCGCATGCCACCGCAAACACGTGGGGTCCTGGAAGCGCCGTACCCGATTGGACGTATGGGGCCGATTCCCATGCCTCCCCAGAAATGCCTGGGTTATAAGTTACACTTTTTATCTTCCATGAGCAAGTTGCTTTTGAAAAATGTTGCTTTTGTCGTAATACCTTGGTGTAATTTTTATACCAAAAAATGGATTCCCTCTTTTTAGGCTTCATTTTTGTTTTCGAGAGGGTTAAGGGGGAGACAGTAGTCACCCATTTCCAGAAGCTGTTCAAGTTGGCACTTGTCTCCTGTTAGCAGTTCCATGGAGGAGGAGAGCTTTTGGGGGAGACAGACATCAGTTCCTGGAGTGATGGGAGTGGGATAAGGAGTGAATCACTGTTTGGGAGGACATTAAGGAAGTACGCGGATTACTTGGAAACCATGTTTCATTTGTCAATGACTACACACTTGGGAGAAGACAACTGAGGAGACCACACTTTCCGAGAAGGAATACCATGAAGGTCGAATAATAAAGACAGTTTTCCTCATCACGCATTATGCATGGAGTATTTTCTTCATTAAAACATTTTTCTCCGAGAGGTGCACTTTGCTTGTGAGAAAGTGAATTCCACAAAACAAATTTCCATGTCATGGTTTTTTATGGTGATGGGAATGAATGTCCATGGATTCTCTCTCCTGAAACCACTCCCGGTTTGAGAAGTACATTTCTCCATCCAAACATTTTCCTCTGTGGGACACTTTGGGGTGGGGTGAAAATTAGAAACACAAAGAACGGGAGTTTTTTGTGGTAAATTGTGTGAGAGAGGTGATCATTGATTTGCGAGTTGCGTTTCATGGTGGTGTGGTGGTCGTGTGTTGGTGCTTGTTGGTGGAGAAATGATCCTTTTTCTTCTGTCTTATAGGGGCAGGAATGAGGAAACCAAGGAGGGTAGGGAAGGGAGATTGGCGGTGGCGCTGGTGATGGTCATGGTTGTGGAGGGTGTGAGGGTGATTTCTATCCGGATGTGACGGTATTTAATGGGCGCGATCATGATGCACTGTGGGGTCTTTAAAAGCTCGGCAGACTTGTGTAATGCGTCAAAGAAGTCTGTGAAGAGGTTTGCTAATGTATTAGAAAAAACCAGAGCCAAGCCGTTTTTTCGAATTATGGTAATAAAAATCTCGAAGGCACTACTGACGCCTTGACAGAAGACTACAAAAAACTAAGGCATCGCGGCTTGTGCTGTAGCACTTGCCATAAAGAGGAAAGGTACTACCCTGGACTCCATCACACAACCTGAATTACTTCTACATGCCTGGTCAGACGGTGTGGCCAATGAAGTCTGACAGGAACGAAAAAATATGCTGAAGAAATCAAAATAATTGGGAAGTCTCTGACAGCAAGCAAAAGGGCTGGTATACTGGATGGGATGGGTGAGAAAAAGATATAGGAAGAGGATACAAAAAATACATGGATCGAAATTGTCCAAGCTGTTTGCAAGGTGAAGTTAACAACAATTTGGAACCAGTACTGACAAAATACACAAAGAACGCAAGACAAAAAAACGAGCACCGAATAAGGGGGAAATCCGATTACGATGGCAGAACTGGCCATGGTGCCTGTGTTCTGTGCCCTCAAGAATGCGAAAAGAATAGCTAGTGATCACAATTGAGAGAAGGAATCAAGAAACACAATGAGAATAAAAAGAAAGATACGGAAAACTCGACGAAGCCGAGAGAGATCGACAAGCGAAACCCTCCAAGGAAGAACAAAACCCTCGACAAAATCCAGCTCAAACTACAAAAAAACCAAGAGTTGACTGTAAACTACAGACTGAAAAAGCAAATGATATTCTAATATCAGAAAAACTGGTCACCAACATCACCGCAATACACAACGAAGACGAATCGCCTCTAGCCATGCCAGGATCGTTCCTCCTTGTTGCTCTATTAAACTGAAGACACATTTGAAAGTATACACACCATTCAAATCAATACGTGAGTCGACCATCTCTGATTTTCTATTATTGCCATTTATCGTAAAAAAGGTATAATAAGAAGTACCGCAAACAGATGCCATCAATGCACAAGAAAGGCACTAATTGATGTGGTTGATGGTGAGCGATAGTAAGAGCTTCACATTGGGACCACTCATTCCCAAGATCAGGCTAGACAAAAACTTCAATCTCAGAGATAGAATGCCATTTCCATCCGAAACCCAAGGCATAAAGTTAAAGAAGATGCTTTTCAAGCACTGCACAAATTACAAAGCAAGCTGTAACAATATAGTATTATTGATGACAGTATGTTTGATTGGAGGATTTACATGAAGGCGATACGGAAGCTTTTCATGCACTGTTTATTATTATTGTCATTATTATTATTATTATTTTATAATTAAAGTGATGTGGTGAGGGGTTGAGACAAATATATCAACAGAATAAGCCATTGATTTCGTGACAAAAACAAAGGTTTTCCAACAATCATTTTCAATTTGCTTTCATGTCTTGGCCTACTCTTAACATCAAACATAAAAACTGATCAATCCATACATCTTCATTCTACTATTATCTTCTCAAATTCAATTTGTTAATGAGTGAAGCAGGGTTAGGGTAGAGGACGATGTACGTTGAAGACTGTGTCTGTGCAGCAAATAATCCCGAAAGGAGAGATAGGACAGCCAACATAAAAAGAGATGAATGTTTCTAATATTTCTGAAGTATTAAATAACTTCTTTATTTTTACTGCCATTTTATTTTCTCCAAATAAACAAAAATAAGTATTTCCACAAGATAAAATGACCCAATACCACGAGCATGTTTTCAATAACCACAATAACTATTTTTCACTTACAGTTATTTATTAGTGACTATGTGTTAGGGATACGGTAAATAGCCTCAAAATGATATTGTATTTCTAGTGGTAATCTTCACTATCACTCACTGCAAAATGAGTGAGAGGTGCAGTGATTATCATGGGGAATTGTACCACAAAAAAATCACATTTTCAGAGCTTCCCGTGAGTTTAAGGGGAAGACCTCCCAACAGATAAAATTTTCTGCACAACACGTCATGATAACTAATCCCCCTCAATCTGTATGGAATAACATTTCAAATCTCATCGAGCACTCGAATGGTAAATGGAAAATACACACGCAAAATATAAAGTGTGAGTTTCCCTGTCTACTTAGGGTTAAATAATGTTAATGTCAGGAATCATGGAGAACTTGGTGAACTTATTAGTACTGCAGTGTTATGTAGTTGTCACGTAGTGGCAAATGGTCAGGGGCAGCACCTCCTGTAATATCCCACATTACATTATGAGAGTTTCAAACCTTACTCTAATAATAAGAAAATAGTATTTTTTCAGTAACTGGTTACCGATAGGAAAGGAGAAGCACTGATTAGTGAGTAGGATTAATAACAGAATGGAAATGTCTCGAAAATATCCTAGTGCATTCATATTGGATATCGTTTTATAAGCCGATCTGTTCAAAAGTAAAAGGGTGAAAAAAATCTATACTGCCCTTAGTTCTTTTTTTTCGGTTTTGATGATTCTTGTAGGATGATGAATGTGTTAAAGATTGTGAAGTTAATGATGATGCTGAAGGTGTTTGTTATTGGGTTAACACGGTCAGAAGTGAATAAAAATGGAGATGAACATGACAAGCTATGCGCCGTCTTGAAAGCAGCAGTTTCAAAGTACGACGTGTTGAAAAATTAAGGAAGCCCACTAAAACAAGCCTTAGAAAAAACTATTTTTTGAATAATGAAGTTAGGGAAGACACTAGTGGTTTTCCGATGCCGTTAGATTACACAAAAAATGGAACAAACACCACGATGAACAGCCGCAAAAAATGGTGTGGAGGCTGCAACAGGGATGGCCAGATGCACAACCCTGGGGAATCTGCCACTCACGACTTGGTTTGTCTGTGCGCACCTGGTCAAAACGGTTTCCCAATTAGTGGCCGTAGCGATACAAAGCTATGCGGGAAATATCAAGACGCTTTTGGAGGCGGTAGTAATGGTTAGTACACCAAGTTGTATGGTGACATGGATCAGGAGAGAGAGCATTTAAGTGAGACGTGAGAAACGGTTGTCAAAGATTGTTTGAAAAGTGGACATAGCGACGAATTGGTAAAAGCCCTGAATGAATTCAAAGGGAAGCTTAACAAGGAAAACAAACAATATCTAGGGGAACAAAGTGAAGACTCTAAATGTGAAGGAACAAGCGTGGAAGGAGTTCGCGTAAAATACCATACCGAATGTGCACAGAACAGTTGGTGGAAGAACTTGGAGGAATCAATCCCTAAAAATAATACATGAGAAGAACAGAAAAAGATCCAAGCCAAGAAATATCGACAAGAGATAGACGCTAAGGGGACACAAACAGCTTCAAAAAAAAAACCGGCTCAAACTCCAAAAGCGTCACCAATAGTCGATCGTACGTTGAAAACTGAAGAAGCACATTATCCCTCAATAGCGGATAAACTGATCGCCAACATCACCGCGACCCATGTCGAAGACGGATTGCCCATAAACAAACCACAACGGTTCCTCCTGACCGCTTCTATTATTTAATATTACAATTTTACTCTTTACATTCCAAAGATGTGTCTTACACATTGGTATTTCATAAGCCTTCTACACACCTTTCTCTCATAAACGGAACCATTTTACTCCCAAATTTTTTTCTTAAAATTAGGAAAAAGTGATAGGAGTAAAAACGCACTGATGACCTTTTTTCCAATTTTAATAGTGCTTTTCGATTATTTGTTTTCATTTCTCATGGAACCTCTCCTTCCTTAATATTTTACTGCTTAACATGTGACTTTTAGGAGGGCTGACATCTCGTGGGCATTTTCTTCTACGGTTAGTGCCTATCACCATGCTCACAGTGATCACAGGAATGTTTTTCACACGGGAACCATAGATGTTCACAAATGCCAGTTGAAAACTGAGACACCATGACATCTCGGTGCCACTACAACCAGAAAACTGAATAACATTGAACAGTAACGCGAAATTGAAATGTTTTCCTTGTTCTAAACATTCAGCAGCACAGTCATGGTCAGTCTTATGGAAGAACCCAATCGTCTATGGGGAGACGGAAATGGGAGAACAGTGCCTTCATAGGTGAAGAAAAGCAACAACCAAAAGGGCAAAAGTGAAAACCAGAAGTGTGGTACGGATGTGAAAAGCCGATGCCCGATGACTGAAAATAGCAATAAAAAGTAACTGCAAATAAAGTTATCGCTGATCAGAGTGGCTTTCCAGAGAGGGAAATTGCAATAAAAACGGAAACTTGAAAAAAAACACTTGACAAAAACGAAGGAAGCCAAGAAACTCGAGGGGCAGATACTGCAAAACATAGTTGAGATAATCAAAAACAAAGCAAAGTACGAACTACGCACAGTCGTGAAAAGAAAAATACACCGCCAATCTCTATGACGTAAGTGTCTCAAATATTTTTTGTTCTTTAGGTGAACAAAAACAATATTTTTCACAAAAAATATAATAAACAGTTGAAAAAAACACATTTCCACGAACAATAATCACCGCATTCCTTATAACTATCTCTTAGTAATTAGCTGTTGGGATTACTAAAAATTTTCCATAAAATAAATTTATATTACATATGCTACATATCACTATTACTAACTGTAACATGAGAGGGGGGGTCACCGATTATCACGGGGGATAATGCTACACCGAGAAGCACACTATTAGAAATTTAGGATGGCTACTGGGGAGATCTTTTCCAAAAAAAGATGAAACAGTATGCACATAATCCCACATGATTATTTCTCCATTTATTACTGGAAAAAAGAATATTTCAAGTCTTATCGAGCTTTAAGATATCAGATGGATAATTCTCACACAAAAATATAAGGTGTGGGAGCTACATTTTCGGGATTTTTGAGAGGAAGCGATAATAATGGGAAATTCCATGAAGATTTTTTTGAATTTGCGTATTACAGTGGTTTGTATTTGTAAGTCAGTGGCTAATGGTTATTGGTGCTATCTTTCAACATACCTCCACAGCAGTCTGCAAGTTTGACATTCAATTCTATAATGAGCATAAAACAGTGACTTTGTAGTGAGTAGGTATGAGGAGGAATGGTTTCGGATTGAATTTTTACTAGAATGTAATGTTGAGAAAAAATATTTTCACAGCATTAGTGGCTTTTCCTATATTACTATTCCAAGTTACTCTAGTTAACCACTCGAGAGTATGATTACTTCTCTAATTGCATGGTGTATATTTACTGATAACGTGTTTGAAAAATAAAACCAACCCTAATACTTGTAAAAGATTTACCCATCATTGTTTTGATACGGTTTTTTTGTTAGGTAGACCAAGTTCTTTTATTGCTTGGTGATTATGACTTAAATACATTTTTTTTATTGGCGTTATCGAGATTTTATCTCTTTTTTTCGTGACTGTCTTAAACTGCTGTTATAATGCTTTCAGAGAATCGTTAATTTACTACATTTTCGTGTTGTAGATAGAAACATATCGTGTAAGTTTTTTTAATACTCCACAAGTGGCTTATTGTGAAGTTTTTTTTTGCTAGCTAAATATGTCAGTGTTTTCTATTGTTTCTTTCCATCGGTGTTCTAGAGGTGGTTTGAATATTTAAGAAGCACTTATGTCATGGGGGCTGCATTTGCAATGGCGTATTGCATATACGACTTTGGTTTTATTCACTGTGGACAGCAAAGGAGTTCCAGGACAGGCAAAAGTCCACCGGGAAATCCCCACAAAGGCCGCTGCAGCCTTATGCAAGCTGAGCAAAAAAATGAAGGAAGTTACCCCTTGGGTTGTGAAGCAAGTAAAATTTGATGCGTCGAAAATTAAAGACCTCGAATAGAACTTTTTAGAATGGCAGTCAGAATATCTCCAGTCAAACTCCGGACTCAGTGAGGAATGCTCGATAAGATGTAACATTTTCAGAGAGGTGCAGAGTAAACAGAAAGAGACACATGAGACACCGGAAGAAGCGGAAAAAGGTGTCTCCAAAACCGTTTCGTTTGCCTCAAATCATGCGGGGTGTCTTGACGAGTTCATCACTGTGTTTGCAAGTTCAAAGGGGAGCAACAAATAATGCATGTTTAGTGGTAATTCAACCGCAACGGGATCGTACTTAAAAGACTGCTTTAGCGGCAGTACAGATACTTTCAGCGAATTTTACACAAAAAACCCCGTACCACAGAGGAAAAAGGTGAATTTAACTTGACCACCGAAATTGGCTGGATCACGCACAATAGTTTGAAAAGCCACTCCTCTGTATCCGGCTCAGACAGCACAGCCGGCTGCAATCTAATCAAAGGAGCATCGGTAATCGTTGTCGGCGCTCTCAACGGCCCGCTTTAGTGGGGCATTGGCATCTCAACAATCGGGAAAAGTTTTTCCGGCGACTTTAAAAGCAACTTCGTTTCTGGCGAAATGGCAAGCGCCACAGGACCCAAAATCTGTAGCGACGGCAAGGCCTTCTGGACAGCAAACCCTTCCACAGCCACCCCACACATCAAAAGCTCCTTGGATGCACTTGAAAATATCAAAACTGTTAAGAGTCAGATTTAAAAAATTCTCTTTGAAATGTGAAATAACCCTGGTAACGCCGGCCACCTCAACGTGGTGCCAGGGTCTAGTACTCCGTCCAGAAGGAAGCCAAGCGTCCGCATTATGCCCGGTTGGACAGGACGGGGGCGGGCAAGAGGCTGAAGGCTACCAGAGAGGAAGTATGCAGCATCACCGGCACTATGCGGTGAATGAAGTTGGTCGAATACTTCCCTGCACGTGCGGGCGTGCTACGTTGGATGCGCGGCGTATCTTGCTGCTTGTCAGCGGAGACGTTGAACGTAATCCAGGACCCATGAGTCGTGGAGCCCAGTGGAATGCTGGGGGTCTCTCCCCGGCGAAGCGAATTGCCTTGGAGAGGAAGCTTCACGAGGACATGGTTTTGTTTTGTCTCTTGCAGGAGACACACCTGGCGTCGGCAGAGTGTGCCGCGCTAAAAATAGACGGATACCAGCACGTGTGGCAGGCGAGAACTCCTCACGGGGGCGGGGTATCTATTTTGGTGAGAGATAAAGTTGGAGTAGAGGTGGGCATACTAGAGAAGGAAGTTCCCGAGAGAGCGACAGTGACACTGAGGTTCTCGGCCGATGTGAGTCTCACGATCGCATCGGCTTACTTCCCCAGGAAGGCTGATGTTACCAGCGAGGCGCTGGACACCTTGCTGGGAGCAAACGGGGCAATGGTGATAGGAGCAGACGTGAACTCACACCACGTGTTGTGGGATCCGTTGCGTCCGAGTGGTGCCAAGGGAGAGTGCATTGTGGATTGGTGTGTCCAGAACGATATGAGGATCGCCAATACCGGATTGGCCACCAGGCGACAGCGTGGCACGGCAGCACTATCGTCACCGGACATAACGCTGTGCAGAGATTGTGAGATCTCTAACTGGAAGTCCGCATTGAGCCCGGACAGTGATCACCATTGGATCACGTTCGATGTTTTTGTGGGCACCAGTCTAGACGTGATTGCTCCCTCCAAACCTGTACGTGCACTGTACTCGTGGAACAAGGCGCGTTGGAATGACTTTAAAAAATTGAGTGACGATTTTATTTTACGAGGAATGAAGAGATCGGCCAAGGGCGCGGATGCCCTGAACGAGGCGGTGACGAGAGGCATTAGGATGGCAGCGAAGAGGACGATCCCAAAGGGCAAGGGCGTAGCACCGCCGTATTGGACACCAGAACTGACAAAACTCGACAAGATGGTTCAGGAGTGCAAGAATGAGCGGAAGAGAGATGCATTGATCCGCTGGAGGAGGAAGGTGCTAGTGGACACGGCCATGGGACGGTGGAAAGAGAATGTGTCGAAGTTGTCCACCACGGATTCAGCGAGCTGGAACCTGGTGAAGTCGATATATGCGCCACGGCCGCTAACATCGCCGGTGCTGGTGGTGGATGACCATCCGTTGACCAAGCGTCAGCAGGCGCAAGCATTGGCCAAAATGTACATGGCCAGGTCAACGAAAGCACCGCATGCACCGGGAATGAGGATACCCAGCACTAGGCGCAGCACTTTCCGACCCATTACCGAGGCAGAGCTGGATGTTGCGCTGCGTGAGCTCTCTTCCGGCACAGCGCCGGGTGATGACGAGATACACTGTGAGGAGTTGAAGGAGCTAGGCAGGGTAGCAAAGAAGTGCGTGTTGCGACTGTTTAATTGTAGTTTGCGCACAGGACAGGTGCCTGCCAAGTGGAAACACGGCATCATCGTACCACTGCTAAAGCCGAACAAGCAAGCAAGCAGCATGGCGTCCTTCAGGCCCGTCACGCTCACCAACACATTGTGCAAGTTGATGGAACGCATCGTGGCGCGTAGGGTAAGGGACTGCGTTGAAGACAAGTTGCAACCACAGAAGGCCGGGTTCAGGCCGGCGCGATCAACGCTAGATACGCTCATGCAGGTGACGAGTGCAGTGCGACGAAGGAAGGATGGTGGTAAGACGGCAGCAGTGTTCATTGATTACGCGCGTGCCTTTGATTCAGTCGATCATAATTGCATTGTCAAGGCGCTAATGTCCTTTGGTGTTGAGAGGCATTTGGTGGCATGGATAGCGGATTTTCTGCAGGGGCGTACGGCGCAGGTGAGGGTGAACAACACGCTGTCGGAGGATATCAGTCTTACCTGCGGTGTTCCTCAAGGATCGGTGCTGGGGCCGCTGTTGTTCATTGTGACGGGGGATTCGCTGAGCAAACGGCTGAATCGTATCCCTGGATTGCAACATGGTTTCTTTGCGGATGACCTCACCATTGTGTGCACGAGCGCTGATCTGAGTGCAATCCAGCAGACCATTCAGCACGGGCTAGATTGCATCAACAGTTGGTCAGAGGAGCAGTTTATGGAGGTCTCAGCGGAGAGGACGGTGTACACGTTGTTTGGATCACGCGACAAAAATATGCTGAAGCTGGAAGTTTGCGGGACTGCTGTAAATGAACGCGATCGCGAAAACTACTGGCCTTGAAAATGCGGCACCACAACGGACTGAGCAAATACGTGCATGAAAGTAAAAGCAGCGGCTAATATTGCAGCTAATGAAACTGAGGGCGATCGCCTCTCCAGAATGGGGTCCGGGAACGGAGGTACGACGGGCGTCCCACCTGACTGCATTGCAGGCGAAAGTGTTCTACGGCATTGCGCGGTGGTGCTGTAGCGCATCGCCATCGGAAGGAGAGAAGCTGGGCAAGCAGCTTATCGTGCAAATGCTCTACTGAAAGCTCCGTTGAAACCAATAATTTAGGCGGCACACAGCGGAGCCATTGAGTGTTACCCACGAATGAAGGTGTGCGAGCCTCAGTATGCAAAGGCTTCTGATAAAATGTTTCCCCCACAGCATGCCATATATTCCAAACTGGAGAAAGTAAGGCACATGTGTAACACAATCGAAGTTTCTGTCAAGCAACACGAGGCGACCGTATTGCAATGGGCGAAGGAAGTATATTTTAACACCACAGCGCCAGGAGTACTCAAGGCTGAAACACCATAGGAGGAAAGGAAAGTTCACACCATGAGGAGAGTACAGCAGTTCAATGGTTATGACTATCAGGCATGGAAAGATGGACCAGTGGTATTGGGCGTTTCATCTGGTGCCGAGGCGCTGGTGCACCCTCCGACTGGAAAGAAAGTGAGCAGGTCACTCTGGGTGGTAGAAACCTGGATTCCAGCTTCAAGAAATGTATGGCAATAGATGCAGGACTAAGAAGACTGTTGCGGACCATTAAAATGAACGAGTTACGCAAGACGAAAACATTCACCTCCACGGACTCGCCGCCGCTGTTAGTGGCACTGGGAAAGGGACCTGCGGTTGTAAAGGAAGCGCTACTGGGGAAAGTGTGGAACCTGATTCTGCACCTTGTGCGGCCGAGGGTGGTTGTTAATTTTTCAGTTCGTGCTCTCGAGCTGCGGCATCCCGCGAAACGAAGCCACCAACGGAAAAGAAGAGGAAGAGAATGGTAATACCAAGCCACAGTTATATCCAGCCTGGATTACAGACGTTGTCACGGGCATTGAAAGGCAGATCGGAAAAAGAAAATGAAGGCCTTCGAGGAGGGACAGATGTCAAATACGCATCAAAGCGCACTGCTTAATCACATCAGACCAGCGCAAAGGAACAAGCTTGATCGGTTGAGTGAGACACTGCTTGTGCAGTTTAGAACAGACACCTCGAAACATTTTGGATGGCTTCATCGTGTGCTCACACAAGAAAGCGGATCGATTGGAATGCAGGTGGTGCGGCGGAGAATGCTAAGTCACAGAAAACACCGAGAGTGCACCAGTGAAGGCCACAACGGAAGAAAATACGGAGCACTCGCAGCCATCTCATGTGGCTGCGCGACAGAGTGACCCCGTCACATGTCCGTTGTGCAATGTGGCGGGCGCGCATTGCCAGGCGGGTGTGGTTTACCGGATGAAAATGCACGGTATTGCTAGAGAGAGGGCGTTGATACTTACAAAGGTGGGAAGAAAGGCGGTGTATGCATGCAATGGGGACTGCAGTTGCCATGTTTATGTGTGGAGGAATTCGAGAGGTGCGACTTACTGCTGGAGCAGAAGAACAACCACTCTCTGGAAGAGACACCACGTGTGGTAGAAAGGCAGAAGAGGAACAGAGAGAAAGGGATAACGTTGTGAAGTTAAAGTGTCCTTGGTATTGTAAAACGTACGCATCGTACGGATGGTTGAAAAGTCACACGTTAGAAAAACACCCGGACAAGAAACTACCGGAAGGCAATATCAATGACCGGGCCGCGGATCCTAGTGAGGATGAAGTTGACCAAGATGAGGAAGTAATAGAGTGCCCACGGTGTAAGCATGTGAAGAGCATAGTATGACGCACCCGAAACCAATGCGTGCAGCAGTTCGATAGGAATCAAGATGACTCTACTGAACTGAAGCAACCATCCGGAAACAAGTGCCCCGTAAGTGGCAAAGAGTATCACTACAAAAGGTTGGTCCGTCACATGCAAGAGAAACATCCAGACCACGGCGGGTCGCAGTGGCCAACGCCGTTGTCCCAACCTCCCCACATAAAGAAAAAAAGCAAAATGAGTAAAAACCGGAAACGAGAAGGGTGTGCAGGAGGCAGAGGTGAATGTGGATGGGAAGAGACCAAGGAAGCGTCGAAGAATAGGCTGGCACCCGGAGGCAGAGGAAGATACTTTGTGTGTGCAAGATGCGGCAGCGCATACAAGAACAATAGCACCCGCTTGAGAGGCACACGCGCGCATGTCACAAGAAAGATGAAAGACGAGTCTGTGGTGATCACCCTCACGATGCGCCACACACTCCAGTGCCCATACTGCCCAATAAAGTGTGAACGGGAGAAGTGTCTCACCACAATGCATCTTCAGGCAAAGCACAGCAAGCCGAAGTAGGAAGTCGAGAAAAACGCCCTGAAGGCCATGTGTAAGGAATCATCTGCTTACCTGCTAGTGTCTCCGTCTCTGTTGCCACTACGATAAAGGCATGGTCTGGAACGCCTGAAGGAAGAGGAAGTGTACCATAGTGAACCACTGACACGATTTCTGGCAGACTGGCTGAACGTGCATTCTACCTCTCCGCTGCCGTTGGTAGTACCCCAGTGGTTTCCAATAAGGACGGAGAAAAATGCCTTCCCATTGCAAGCAGTCTGTTCCACAATTAAACTGGAGGGAGCGAGGACGAGGCCGGCGTTATGATCAAAATACCCTGCTTGTTTGAGGAGCACAGGGAATAGCCGAGCATCAAGCGGAGCACGTGCAGGGTGAAAGCACAGCGAAAAAGCTGACAATAAAGTAGAAAACGTCATGGGGTATTTTTTGAGTTTGTTAGTGTTACAGTGATGTGCATTCACCAAGTAATTGCAACTTGAACCAACTCCTAGCACTAAAGATAGTTTGCATTTCTCATACCATATTTCACAATCTTTAAAACAGTAGCATGTTAGTGACGATGTCCTGTTTCAAGAGGTGGTGGACCGAGTGGTGAATTATTTGTTTACGTCATTTATCTTACTTTTTTCACTTTCTTAATGCTTTTATTAGTTGTTCGACACCACTCTGGAAATTAATTTTCATGAGTGAAGATTTGTTCTACAGCCATTATCTTTTTTTTAACATGTAGTCAGATAACTTTCCTTTCTTCATCGTTTTATTCTCATGGTATAAATAGGAGAAACAAGTCGGAGGATAGTTAAAAAAGACACACGTTAATTTCAAGGAAGCGAATGATATATATTTAGATATGTGGAAAAACGTTTTCTTTTTGACCATCATTTTACATATTCTTTGTTTCAGTACACGTTCCGAAACATACGATAACGATACGGAACGTAAGTTGCTCTGCAAAATATTTATCTCGGCCACAAACGTAATGAAAAAATCTGAGGAAAATAAAATTCTAAAAGAATCGATTTACGGTACAAGAGGCAGGGCGCTGTTTAATGAGCGTGGGACGGTAGAACTCCCTTGGAGCTGCGGTTTGAGTGGAACTGGGCGTGGTTCGCTATGCGACTATTACCATGGGGGTGGGTGCTTCGCCGACAGCCTCGTAGGTACATTTATGTGCCTGTGTACGCATGGGAGGAATAGTTATAGCAAAAACTTCTGTAGATTGGGAAATGTGGGAGGAGTTGAAATATGGTCAGGATGGGAAACAAAGGAGAGCACAAAAGATTTGTTCGAAAAAGTGTGGAAAAAAGTCCGAGAGAGTTGCTTTAAAGAAAGCAGGAGCTCCCCAGGCAGTGAAGATGCTCTGAGAAACCTAAGGGAAGTCATGAAGAATGTAAGGGAACAGTTAAGACAAGGAAACGAGTATTTCTATTTAGGAGGAAAAGAAGAAAGGAGCGGTTGTAGTGGTGTGAACGGAGACGACGTTTGTGTGCGGTACACAGGTGTATCAAAGGACAATGTGAGTATTCCCTGGATGAAGAAAATCGATGGTGCATTAGAGAAACTATAAAACACTGAACAATACTCCCTAAAAGATGCACTTCAGTCACAAACCTCTGGATCAATCCCTTCCGCATACATAGAGTCAGGAGAAGATTCATAAGAAGGGAAATATAAAAAGCCAACAGGCCGATCACCATCAACAGCAGAGAATATCAGCGACCAAAAGGGAAGTGGAGAATCGCAACCTCAGAGCATCGGAAACAATGGAGACTCGAGTGCATCGCGGTCAAGAAATAAGAGAAACACTGAAGGATATCCAATGATCAACGTTGCATCACTTTCCGCTGATGTTACTGACGACGGTCCCATCATAGCTAGCCCGAAATGGCTCCTCTGGGCCGCCTTATTCCACTAAAAAATTACCCCCCAAAAAACACTCTCTCATATAATGATAATCTCAATCCACGGAATGTGTCTCCTTTGTACTTCTGTTTTATTTTCTTTTGTTTTATCAATGAAAGAACAATGGAAATATGGGTGTTGAAAAATGTGATGATGGTGATGGTGGTGATGGTAGTGATGGGTATTCATGCGGTTGAGGAGGAAATTGTTTTAAACACGAGCCACTTTGGTGCGCTGTGTAACATTACTAAGGCAGCGACAAAACTATGGAGCGCCGCTAATGGCCAAGCACATTTATTTGACAAAATGGAGAAGATAACCCAAATAATTGACGGAATATTTTTCGGCCTTAATTGTGAAGCTTCAAGCGGGGGAATTTGGAACCTTCCGCAAAATTTCATCGGAACTAATCCGAAGAGAAGTGTGATTTGCGGATCCAAAGATACATCTGCCCATATGCCGTCAGCATCGGACACCCTAGCTTCGACAATCCTTTGCTTGTGTACACCGACAACTGAGGATAAGAAAGAATTGTGTGGTTACCCTGTTGATGGCCATGGAAAATGGTCAGACTCTGAGAGCGAAGATGTAGAAGAATTATTCAAAAAAGTGTGGGGCGATTGGGAGGATGGTATGTTCATCAAAAATTGTATTCACTATGATACGTACGGAGACTTCGAAGGAGCAAAGAAAAATCTTAACGTAGAGGTTGAATCACTAAAGATAACACTAGAGAAGGAAAAAGGCGTAATATTAGTCCCAAAGAGGACCACTTGTGGCGTATCGGATGTTTGCGCCAACGTCAACCGAAAACCCGCTTGGCTGGAAAAATTGGAAATTCTCGTAGAAAACACAAAAATTACTATCCCTCTCATGGTTATCCAGGAAGCCCCGCAAGAAAAAATGCCCAAATCCGAAAGCACGGATACACTCTTACCCATACGCGAACCCACAAACATAAACACACATACGAGCCCCACAGCACGGGAGGATCACAAAAAACAAGAATCGCCAAAATATCCTGAAAACCAACCGGAAGCTAAAGCACGACCGGAGCCGGAGCCGGCCAGGAAGGCTACAGAGATACCCAGAAAGAGAGAAGAGTACATTAATCCAGTTTCAGAAGCCAACGAAACAAATGGCTGCTTATTAACCAGCAAGAAATGGCTGCTCCTGTCTTTATTACCTATCTAGAAGAAATATTTTTAAAATTACTCATGAAAAGAATAAAAAGTGCTCTAAAAGGTAGCTTCCTTCAAAAAATATTTTCGATTTAATGATTGATGTTGAAAAGATATCAGGAAGAAAATGATATGTGCTAGAAATGTTTGGGTGGCGGTAGTTGTAATCGTAGAGGCTGTGAGAGGGGCATCAGAGGTCAATACAGGTAAAACAGATCATAATAGCGACAAACATGGATTACTCTGCAACGTACTAGCATCGACAGTGAGCTTGTTTCTCAGTAAAAGGGGAGGAATGCAGTTGCAGAAAGCAGTACGAGAATCCATTTTTGGTATCGGTAACCGCGGTGAAGAGGATGCTATCAACCTCAAGTTGCCAACCGAGTACGATAGCCAAGGAAGTCGGGAGAATTTGTGTGGGCCTTGCAGAAGTTCAGAACACCACCCAGGAGGATCCATCCCTCACGACATCCTCTGCCTATGTACAGTCGGGAGGGAGGAGCTCCATTCAGTGGAGACAAATATTACTCCCTGTGTGGATTAAGTGGTGAACACTGGGGATGCAAAAAGTATTCAGCAGGCAATCAGTATGTGGGAACTGGGCAACAATGGGAGTGCATAGACAAAAACTGGGATTCAGGTTGGGATCAACCCAGAAGACACACGGCATGGGAAAAAGTTGTTAAACCCTGTTTGGAAAAAGGAAAAACACTGAGTTTCACAGACGCCTTGAACAATTTGGAAGCAGCATTAAATGGATGGGAGCACCCCAAGTGGGGGGCCAGTCATGAGGGTTGTGGGGGAAACGGCTTCGGTGACATATGTGTGGAATACAGTCAGTGGTGTTACACGTCGACGTGGTGGGCACAATTAAAGGAAGGCCTCAAGCAGATAGACTTAAGCGAACCAGAAATCACCTCATCAAGAACCAACGCGAATAACGAAAGCGTAGAAAACAATCATTTCTCAAGAGTGAATAGAGGAGCCACGTCATTGGATACGACACACGGAAATAAACGGTTGATCTTTTCCACAACTCACAGAGAACACGAAAAAGACAGCCTCCAGCTCAACAACCTCTCCTCACACGAAAGCGACCCTACAATAATTTCGTCACTTTTTCCTGTCCTAGCCATCTTCGCTTTCTAAGGATAACAATCTTTCTTCACAACGCTAATTCTTGTGCTAACTTACAGCCCTCATTGGTATTTCAAAGGTATGCTATCAATTTCTCTCCAGACAATGCAACCATTTCCACTCATTTTTCTTTAGCGCCAAAAGGTTAGAGGTCAAGGGATAGGGAGAAGAGTCGCACAACTCCAACCTGAAAGCGTCCTTTTGAGGGATGCTTTCGAATCCTGTGTTCTCACTCCACAGAGCGCCCCATCTACTTCCATACTCCCTTCCACAACAAGTCATTGTGGGGGAGGACCATGCCGTTGTCATTTCTTCTCATGGTTAGGTGCAATCACCATGCCCATGGTGGTCATGGAAAACTCCCAGCCCTCCGCCGAGACAGAGTAACCACTGACACACCTGACAGCTCCTCACCATTATCACAGGGTGACTGAATAAAACTAAAAATAGTGTGTGAAATTGCTCCATTTTGCCTTTCCTCAACATTCAGCATTATGGCATATAAAGTTTTAATGAACATACCAAACCACCGTAGGGAAACGGAAATGAAAAAGTAGTGGGCTGAAAAGGGTAGAGAGAAAAGACAACCCAAAATCAAAAAGAGGAGTGTGGGTACGAATGAAATGGGGAAATCAAATTCTTTAAAATAGTAATAAGTACAAGGCCCAGAAATTGAAGTGATCTTTGTTCAAAACGGTATTCCGTGGAGAAAGCTTTTAATGATAATAAAAAAAAATACAAAAAAACATCCAATCATGAATGAAGCCAATAACATCGAGGACAAGATGTTACGGAATCGTGCGGAGGTTGTACCTCCCAAAACGAAATCATGGACCGTATACGGCCCTGAGAAATGATGTAAGACATACAATCTCGATGACATGAATGTCTCAAATTTTTTTTAATAAAGCCCAATTGCTTTTCTCATTACTATGCCCATATCTATTTTTGATTATCTAAATCAACAGTAACAATTGCTAGTTCTTTTCCTCACAAAATCACTCAAGAAAACAGACACATTTTCAGTAAAAATAATTGCCATTTTTTCCTTATTACTATTTGCTTAGTGATGGTTTTTGGGAGTTATGGAGAATGGGAAAAAAATCGTATTGTATTGCTTGTAGCATATGTTACCATCGTTCGCTGCAAAATGAATGAGGGTGTCACTGATTTCCATGGGGAAGATTGCCACCCCAGAAGTCGGTGTCAGAAATTTCTATCGTGTTAAGGGGTAACAAAGCAATTCACAACAAACCATTATCATCTTCACCCCCACCATCGCTAGAGAGAGAACATATCAAATCCCATCGAGCGGTCGGGTAGAAAATGGGAAATACCCCTTCGAAATATCAGTATGGAAATTACCTTGTGTATTTTAGGGGAATAATAATGGTAACATTAGTGGAAAATGCCATGGTGTACCTGGTGATTTGTGAGTATTGCAAGGTGTGTATTTGTCAAGTGATAGTTGATTATCAATGATCGTATACCTCATAACAGTCTGCACGTTTCACACCAAATCCTAAAGTCAACAGTAAAAACTGACTTTTTCACGACGAGGTCCGTCACCGCCGGCAGATGAAGTGAGTTCTAAATTAATGTAATTCGTATGATGAGTTGAGAGGGTGTCATTGAGATGGTCTCTCATATCTTTTTATTATATGTCATATTTTTTTTGATCAGCAAGATTATGACTATACTCATAGTCGCTTAGCGTACATTTACTGATTAATGGTTAGAAAAATAACATCAATTCCTCCCCTGCTCCTGAAAGATTTTCTTATTTTTGATTAGGCCTTGCACTTTTGTGGGTCTGTGGAGTTCTGACATTGCTTGCTGAGTAACTTGTGATTAAATTTTTTATTTTTTATTGGTGTTACAGATATTTCATCTTTTTGGCTATTTTCTGCAAACTTATTGACTATTTATCCAGGAAATCGTTACTTTACCAATTCGGTTTCATTTTGCGGGTACAAATAAGGCTTACCATTCAATGTTTCCTTCTACATCATTGCGCAGCTGCTTTTTCGTTACCTATTGCGGTGCCCTGAAGTGAAAGTGTCTCGCCTTATTTGCCTTACGTGCCTGTTGCACCATAGAAGTGACTGGAGAAACTTCAAAAGAATGAATGAGGAATCGCGTTTGTTGTATCGGTTACTCGCTTGGTTTTTGATGTGTTCTGTCGGGGTATGGGGGTCTTATTATCCCAAATCCATCCCCACGGATGCAGGAGAATCTATCTGCAGCCTCAGCAGGAAATTGAAAGACGTCGCTCCCTGGACGGTAGGGCAAGTGGCAGCGTTAAAGAAAAAGCGTGACGAGTACGAATCAAAATTCACCGACTCAAAGCTTCGTTTTTCACGAGTCCCTTGGCTGTGGAGGAAACGAAAGTCTCCTGGATGGAATTCGGACGGCGCTAGAGAAAGTTAACGAGGAAATTAAGACACTTCCGGCAAAGGCTATCCGTGCAGGGGCCCTTGCAGCCAAGTCCGCCGGCCGCTTGGACGAGTTCATCATGGTTTTCGCGAATGCAAATGGTGGTCACAGATATTGTTTGGGGAGTGGTGGTCACCCAGCGAAAAGGAGGGATTTGTATGATTGTTTTCCGGAGGGCAAGAAATTTGAAATAGGGGAAAAAACTTAGCCAAAATCCCCGAAAGCGTGACGGAGGAAAGTGAGCCAACTCTCAATACCGTAATTGACCATATCAACCATAGCACCATGACCACACACGTTAAAAGATTCGGAGGTGACAGTAACGCTGATTGCAACCTTATCAAAGGAAAAGGGGGGCTGATCCCTGGAGAAGGGACGGCGCTCTGCGGACCGCTTTGGTGGGGTGGTGGTGTTTTGACTATCGGCAAAAGTTTCACTGGCTCGCTCTCAGGAAAAGAGAACTTCTTTGCAGGCGAAATAACAAACACCACAAGTGACTTGAGTGGCACAAAAGCATTCTGGACAGAAAAACCTTCCGAGAAAATACCGCACCTCCAGAAAACCCTCACCGCCTTCCAAGCTTTCAAAGACGCTGCAGCAAGAATTACTCAAATATTCTCTGAAATCGAAAAAATAGAGAAACAAATTGAA
The DNA here is from genome assembly GCA_002287245.1 of Trypanosoma congolense. Taxonomy (NCBI): domain Eukaryota; phylum Euglenozoa; class Kinetoplastea; order Trypanosomatida; family Trypanosomatidae; genus Trypanosoma; species Trypanosoma congolense. Next base: position 28,427 of record NHOR01000150.1, on the reverse strand, counting down.
CCCTGCCTTTCCAACGAAACCATGGAGGATGGGCCCGCTCAACCCTGCTTCAAAACTGCTGTGAAGCTCAATGCGGAGCTGCAGGCAGCAAACGCACTGCTAGCGCGCTATCATAAAGAAAAGGGGCCACTTCCGTCGGGAAGCGCCTTGATACTCCACCAAAGCGTCATGACGTTTTTGTATCTCATTGCTTTTCTACTCTAACAATGATTCAAACTGAAAATACAAGCTTCGACATTGTAGCATAATTTGTTTCCTGTCGTATTTACTGCAAAACGATACAATTATTCGTTAACCTTTTTCATGTTTACCTATAGGAAAGCAAGCGCACTAAGCAAATTAGCTCAAGGCGATGTTGATGGAACCACGTTCAATGTGGTGGCTGTTTCTTGCTGCTGTCATCTTGTCATTTCAGAATACAGTATGGGGCAACAGTCAAAAAGCCATCCCCACGAAGGCAGGAGCGGCTATCTGCACGCTGAGCAAAACCCTAAAGGATGTCACACCCTGGGCAACACAGCAGGTGGAAGACGGGGCCGCAAAGATTACAAATCTTGAAATGAAGTTGCTCGAGTGGCAGTCCAAATTCATCCAGTCCAAATCCAAAGGAAGCGGCTCGGAAGAATGCAAAATTACCGGCCTCCTGTTTAGACAGGTTCGAAAGGAAATAAACAAAGCCCGAGCGGAGGTGGAGAAATTAGAGAAGGAAGCGTCAAAAGCTGCCGCCTTCGCTGCCAATTCCGCCGGGCGCTTGGACGAGTTTATCACCGTATTTGCCAATGCGAAGGGGAGCGACGAATACTGTCTGGGGAACGAGAAAGCGGCTACACCGGAGGACTTGAGGGATTGCTTTAGCAAGAACGACTTCAGTGAGGAAAGCTTGGTTGATATCGGTGATAGGGCGAGTGTGAAAGAGCCGAACCTGGT
>NHOR01000150.1:0-22500 GCA_002287245.1 Trypanosoma congolense | reverse complement strand
TCAGCTTTCCATGGTGTCCCTGGCACTCTTTGGTATTACTATCCGCACCTTGAGCAGTCAATTGCTGCCGTAACGTAGCATTCGTTTAGGCATATCCTCCCAACTGTGCCGCTTCCTGTGCAATAATCTCTTGCACATGCGCAAGCTGCCGTTGCATTATGCACAACTGCCCATTTGCATTTTGCCGCACTTGTAAATTCTCGTCTGCCAGTTGCGCGCGTGCACTCTCAGGCGGATTACAGGGCGCTGATTCCGTGGCTTCTAAAACCGTCCATTCCGCACGGAGTGCTCCTCCCGCCTCTTCAAACGCTCTGAGAAAATCGGAGATTCCAGGCGGCGTGAAATTTACCATCGATTGCCTCAGTGATACGAAATCCATTTGATGCTCGCAGTCGATGTAGGCCGTGAGGTTTCCATCCTCAATCGGCAGAAGACCGCACACATGAGACGCGACTCCCGGGTTCTTTACTCGACGAAAGTCAAACGGAAACGGGGCTGGTCCCATTTGCCGAACAAACTCCACTAAAGCCCTGGCACTCGCCGCCCGCTCCACCTCAGGGAGGGACGGACGTGTGGAGGTGAGCGTTTTCGATGAAACGAAAACTTACATTTCTGAAACTCACACGTTTTGCAGATAACTGCATGTGGTAGGGACATGTGTCATGAGACAGTAACTCCGCAACCATCTCAGCGCAGGCCTCCAAAACAACATGTTCACATTAGCAAAAAGAACAAAACGAAAAGCTGAGAAACCTAAAAGCGGCCCGAATAGGCCCTTTGTGAAACTGCGAGGCTCACATGCGAGCACAGTTTCATCGTGTCGCGGCAGCAAGGCAGGGCCTGTGATAAAAGTGACGGGAGAGAGCGGCTAAAAAGGATGGCACAAGTTGCTGTCCACCTTTCCGCGTAACCCACCGAGGGGAAGACCCGTCGCAAACAATAAAATGTACGAAGCAAGGTAACGAAAATATTACACTGGGGCCTGGCAAAGAAACTTTAACTGCGTCTACCGGTGTGAGCGGTGGAGGTGGAGGTGCATGACAAACGTAAGAAACCAAATGGTAAAACAAATAATAACACAAAACTATTCACACAATCTACTCACCATTTCGAATAACTTTCCTGCTTTTTTCAGATGTCTTTCATGCATTTACATTCGCCGGCTGAGTAGGCAAACGACCAAGCGGCATAAACACAACAAACATTTTGCCCTATGCACATTAACGAGAGGCTATGAATGACGAAAAAATAAAATAAAATTGAAAGCGTGGTACATGTGTCTACTCACACTGTTAAGCATCTACGCATCCAAAGGGAAGGCTTTCGCCTGAATATATACACACATTTATGCGTGTGTTTGTGTTTGCCTGTGGGAGGGAAAGAGGAAGCAGCCGTCGCATTGATGATATCAACATGGTTTGGATGACAAATGAAACGGAGGTGCGTGTGGGAAATGCTTATCGGAGTGGAGGTAAATGAAGATAAAAGGTAAAGAAATATCATTTTGTTCAAGGCGGCCGTGTGGATCGCGCCGGTGATAAATCGGCCGTGAAACCCGTGAGGCTCAATACCCGGGGATGTCGGCCCTGCGGCAGGGAATCAATATGACTGATGCGCTGCTTGACGTGCCGGTGGAGTGGTCACGGTCTGCAGCGTACAGATCCATGGCATGACCAACCCTCAACGCAATGCGCCGTACAACGTTTTGGCAATAGTCCTCATCCCACCCAGCTTCAGGCTTTCTCGGCAGTGACACTCGCCAGCGCTCACAAATGGCTACCAGGAGGCTGCGGCGCCTGGCGGGGGCGAATGTACCAAGAACAGATTCCAGACAGCGGGCGACCATCTGAGAGGTTTCGCACAGTGTGGCGCTGCTGGAGCTCGAGTCGCTCGGGGAGCTGCCTGTTGCATCGCTTTCGTCGTTTATCAGGTCCACCTCCCTGTCGAGGTGCCGCGCCACGGGCCCCATTGGCATTAGGTCAAGTTGTGCACGCTCCGCTGCGCTCAGCGAGTAATATGTGGCGCCCGTCAACAGCACCTGCCCACCATTCGCCACGCTCTCCGCGCGCGCAGCCATGTTCGTTGCCTGCCCGTAGTAATCGTAGCCTTTCGTCACCTCGTCGTGCCGAATGTCGCACAGCCCCGTGTGGATGCCAACACGCACACGCAGCCCGTTCCACAGTTTGCCGTACACAACAGGATCCAGGCGTGCAGTAGGCGGCTCATACTCGGAAACCTCGAGCGCACACTCCTCCTCCAGCCCGCGATACGACTCGTCCGGTGCCGCTGTGTCCCAGTCATGATGCAACAGCGCCACCTGCAGGTCACGCGCGAGCTCTACAGCCGCAGTTACACTTCGGCACGCGATCATAAACGAGTCCCCAACCGTCTTCACTTCGTACGCGTCATGCTGCACAATCGTCGAGCGAATCAGCCGATGGTGTGTTGCAACAGCATCGGGCATTAAATTTGGATGCGCAGCCCACAGTGCCGTGCTGCTTTCAATGTCTGTGAAAATTAGCGTCACGGGGCCTGTGGGTTCCTTCGGTACGCTTTCATTGTCACGGATGTTGCGCATGGCCTCACAGCGTACAAGCAGCGTGGTTGCCATAGAGAAAAAGAGCAGCATGACGATGGAACCAACCATGATCCCAGCCAGGTGAGCGGGCGTGAGCCCCGAGGCGTCCGGAACCGAATATGTAATTGACGGTGTCACGGGCGACGTGAGCGGCGGGGCGGAGACATTCAACACACGAGTCATCGACTAAGTGGAAATTTGTGTTGCTCCGTAATTAGCAGCACAGCCCTTTGATCTGGAAGCACCGTTTAGAAAGCAACTGTCATCGTCAAATGGGCCATATCGCATATCGCCAATGACAACCATGTACTGTGCGAAGACGGCCTCGACCACGGCATCCGCATTTACGACTCTCATAGGGGATATGACAGCCTTTGCGAAGCGTGAAGCCGCATATCCGAGCAGGGTAAGTGGTGTCCACCTTGACGAATTCTTTTCGGCCTTGTGAAATTGCTGAACAAACTCTGACCTCGTGTTACGGTCTGCCCAGTGCGGCAAATTGGTTGCAAACAAAAGCCGGTCGGCACTTGCTTTTCCCTCGAAAGCACTGGCAAACTCCTTGTGGCGAAGGATCATGTCGAGGAAGGGAACCACAACAAGCAGACTGCCATGCCTTTGTAAATGATCTGCGATCAGCTCGGCATCACCCGTGTTGAGTCCCATGACATACACAGTTCCACGATCTGGAAGACGGTCCCTCATTGAGGCATTGCCGCTCATGATGATCGTAGACTGCGGCACCATACCAAACGTCACCAGTGTGGTACTCAGCAGGTCTCCAATATCATCCCCTTCGCTGCTGCGGATAACTGCGTGAAAGCTCTCACAAGCTTTGTCTGCAAGGTACGACACAACTACGTATAATTGTTGCTCTAATGTGGGCGATAAATGAATAACATGCCGCCTGTACTTGTTCAGACGGGGCTCGAGAACCACTGGGTCGATGAAAGCAACGCCGGGCACATCCAGTACTGAGCCGCTCACCACGCCGAGTACAGCGTCCGTGATCCTCTTAGACAGCTCAGATTTCAGCCCGCTGACAATACCACTGGAAGGCAAAGCGATGGCATTGATAAATAACCGACCCTCCTCACCGAGACGAATGTTTTCAAGGAGAGAGGATCCTCTGTCCATTTCTCCAGCAGCATTCATCGCAACAGGATCGTCCATCACCTTGAAAAGCACAGCACTGAACGACGCCCGAACATCAACCCTGTTGCTGTAACCCTGGGAAGAGTCAAAGATCATCATGCCACTGTCCGCATCCAGCAGCCGGTAGCCATCGGTCAGCACCCGCACGTGCACCACTTTTCCTCCTTGATTGCAACGACACATTGCACCGTGAGCGGCCGCTAAACCAACACACTCGTTCCCATAATCACCGAAGACAAGGTCATCAACGACATATCGGCGCTGATCGTACAGTGATTCCATGAACGCTTCTCTACTTGACAGCCACTCAGATGTGCTCAGGGCCTGTGAAAGAACCTCGCCAACTAGCCATCCATAAACCATTAGCTGCCCATCGATATCATCGTGGTCAAAGTCGTCAGAACTGTTGAAAACCGTGACGCCCGGATGCGATTTCAGATATGACCTTACGTTTTCTTGAAACCGCTTGATTGCGTGGTACTGCGTATCTGTTGCAAGAGGATTGATTCCCGCCAGCACCACCTGCCCTGACACAAAAGGAGCACTAACAACGTTTAGTGCCTCACGCCACATTCTTTCCATGACAAGCTGAAGGATTGAGGGTGCGAGAAGAAAAGCTTTGTTGGTGCGAGCATCGGAGACCACCATCCGTACGAACTTCTCTGTGTCTTTTGAGGGAGGAGCAAACAATATCACTGCCTGCGGATTCCTCTTGGTGAACGCTATCCACGCAGATCGGAAGTCATCATCGAGACTTTGCCCTGTCAATAAGCTCTTTACAATGAACACACAGCAGAATTCATGTCCCATACAATACATGATGCGTACAGCCAAGGAGTATTCCTCTTCTCCGAAGGAAACGTCTTGCAAATACATAAAGCCCAGTCGAAGAGTGCGCAGCTGGCCTATTGCGTAGCGAATGAGGGCTAATAGCTCCGCAGTGGCAGAGACACGCAGAAAGTAAAGATTAGGATTCCAACCGCGACTGGCAGTCGACGCAGTCAGGGGCGCGAAAGCAACCAAGTTCTGACTTTTCAGCGTTGGAACGAAAGACAGGTTGGTGGTAAAGTCACCCATCGGTCCCAGTAACAAGAAAAAACTTCCTTCATTTTCCTTGATTGCATTTTCAAGAGCGACAATTGGTGGAGTGCTGGTAGTTCGGGGGACAGTGACCTTCACACGTGTTATGAGCAACGGTCCACTGGCGCGATGCCAGCGAGGCGTTGAACCCAGCATTAACCGCCTCAACAAAATTGTCTGGTACGTTCTCGTGGTACATCAGAGAGTAAACTCTCACCGTTGTATTAGCATCTACGCGTCCCGTTGACAGAAATAATAACAGTGATGTCGCTAACAGCTCAACGGCGCGGAAACAGAGAGAACGCCTCACAGAATTGCCTGTGAATGATGTTCTTGATGCGCTGAACATGTACACGGCCATGATCACCTCTACAACCCGGGCAGAGTTTGCTTAGCTACACGTGTCTGTAAGGAAAGGAGATAAGATATTACTTAGCCACACGCATATCAGCGGTACCACTCACCACAGAAACAAATGCTGCGATACACGACACGCGGTTAAAACAATCAGCGGTGACATTTTCGTGCGACAGTGGTGACGGAAGTGGATAAAGAAAGATATGTGCGGCGTGAACTTTCTACGCACAGTATTTGAACAAGCGATAACACGGATGCTGCTCCACGTCACTCACACAATCACACAGGCATCGTCAGTGGAGTTGTATATCACAACAGCCTGACACACGTCAGCCAAGAGCGCGATCCATTTTTGATAAAGAAGACATCGCATAATGGGCAGCATGTGTTAATACGTATTGAAACTTACAGTCACAACAAAAGGCCCTCGCCACGCGCAACGCTCCACCTGGAACCTATTCATTCCACTGGCACGTCACATCTGGATCAGAGCAGTGCCTGCAATAAATAAGCAATACACCAAGCAGAGCAGCCAGAGCTCGCAAAAACCAAATAGTACAGCAATTAAAAGCGTAAGGTAGCTACTCATGAAATAGCACCCAGCAGTGGGAATAGCAATCTTTGCTGAGAGCAGTATCAAAGACGCGATGCAACGTATCGTTTATGTGAAATGGAAGCTAAGCAGTTAAAAATGAGAAGAAAGTAATGAGACATTCGGTGGCTCCATATGCACAGACTGGAGTCAGAGGCGAGTGGTTTGTGGTTGCGATGGCAGCCGTTCAAATTACTGTGTGTCACAGGTTTTACCCTCGTTGATTGAGTGCAGAAGGCATTCGCGCCTGGATACTATAGCCCGCATGAATCGCATGATAGAGGCTTCCAACGACATGTGTACGATATACCGAAGGCCATGGGTAGGCTAAAAACGCAAGCAAGCGCAGTGTGCTGAATATCTGTTGCACTTCTTACGAGGACCTTACGCACCAGTAGCAATTTCAACAACGCTTGGGCGATCCACATTAAGCACATGACCTCGAACAAAAATAAGACACGAACACTGTGACAATAGTGACTCGGCCAACATGAAATCCCGCCAAGCACTCTTCCTTGCTGCTATGTAATACTCTATCGCAGTGCCGAGGGTAACTGCTGTACGGTGTTTCACGGCACACGAGTAAGCCAAATCAACATCGCACCCCATGACGCTGGAGATCAAACAGTATAATAATAACAATAATGCTTTTGTGTTTGTGCGTGCATGCGAATCAATACTAGGGAGCACACATTATATTCCGTACAGTGATAAGAGGCAGGGGGTAATCCAACCGCTGCAACAATAATGCAGAAATCAAAGGCAGTCAAGCGCCCCCTGCTCACAGCTAGAAACCAGTCAGGAGTAAAGCAAGCTACTCCGGTGAACTGGATGTAATGAGATCCAATACAACGTACGAAGCATTATATCAATATGGATAAAAATGAAGCTCAATCCTTTCGTCAGCGTGCAAGCACTAATAACGACCCACCAGGACACGATCGCACGTGAGTTTTCATTGGATGACTTTTTTGAGTTATTGCTTTTCCAGTGGCGAGTCCTGTGTAGCATTGATGGTTCCTAGCCGGGATGCATGCACACATTAACTAGCTGGAAACGGCCATCGCGTGGTCATAAGGTTACAGTGTGGACGCGTGGTGGCGGGAAAACAAGTGAATATTTTTACCCAATGGTTTATGCGGGCGTGTGCTTAAGGCTGCAGCAACCCAAAATAGCCATGCAGGGGACACATCAATCAAACTATTGATTGAACAAGACGCGTTTCCACAAAAAGTATATGTAAACTAAATCCTGACATCTGCCAAGTATACCCTTTGGCCGAAACTGAGTTTCACACATTCCTTTGCAAACATTATAATCGTTACACAATGCTGGTCGATTGAGGACATTAGCTCCACTAAATCACCGAACTGTCCGTGTCTCTGCTAGTGTAGCGAATCCCTTTTCTATCCTTGTGCTGCGCGATGAAACCACAGTGCTCTCAAACACAACAGCACTGTAAGAATTTCACACGCATCTACCGCAGCATCATACACTTCCATTGGTAAACAATTCCAAGGGCTGCAACACCCTGTACAAAGAAAAAGCCCAGCAATTCCATAACATAATCCACCAAAGGGTAGATCATACCCTATACGTCAATGAGACCATTTATATCGTTGTTTACACCCGTCAGTGCAACGTATTGCGTTCTATGGTCAATGTTTTACGAGCGTGTAAATATTTGCTATTCAGTGATTGTGATAATTGACGGCGTGGCCACTCGCGCAATGGATGCTCGTTTTGTTTCCTCCTGACTAGAGACATTGTGACAAACACGCTAACAGGGCGTATGCTACATATGCGATACAACCGACGCCATGTCATGAACTGTATCAGACGGGAGTGTGGAACGACCTTAACGGGCTTCAGCTCAGGCGCTTAATTCATGTCACGGAAACACCGCAGCGTGTCAAGGTGCCAATGCATCATTGCCAGTGGTCATCGACCTGCATCAGTGAGATCCACATAGTCACCTTCGTTATTCCCTAAACCAAAAACGCCCTGCATGAAACTGGTTAAGCTGCCTAGTCATCACACCATGAGGGGAAGTAAACCCCTGTGTGGGTATCAAGGCCTGCCTGATGCAATCACATCGAGCTGCGCGGCTTGCATTCATTAATGCTTCTGCCTAGGGGGACGCAAATAAATGGGCATGTCCTTCGGAACTATTTCAGTAGAGGCAAGATATAGACTAAAATCAAGTGAGACCAGCATTTCCGTCTACCCTTTGTCACGCATTTCAGGGATTGCCCACCCAAAACAGATAATCGCACAGTCCTGTTTACTTGTTGGGACACCGTCAAAAACAAGCAATCAAACAGTGGCACATATGCATTTGGGGGAAGGTTGAATTATAAAGCAATTATTACGTCAGTGCAAGCGCTTAGCACTGTTTTAATACCAAGGCAAGCCATCCATGTAAGGGGAAATGGCACATGCTGCTTTTGTTCTGGAGCACCTTGCCTGTATTAAATGTTATTAACACTGCACAGAAGTGCGTCACGACAAGGCCTTATCCCTGTCAACATATTCCTAGAAGGAAGCCATGAGCAATGCTTTGTGATGTAGACACGTCACTCAAACACAGACGGCATCACATAGTGCACCTCGACCTGACGGTTCACAATAATGGAAATGGCAGCCACGGTGAAATCTATCCAAGGGTGCCCCAGCCTTTCCACCGCCTCCCACACAACATGGATATGGAAAATATAATCCTTGGCGACACCAAGCGCTGTATGGCGCACGACAATAGCGCCCATCAAGCACACATCAGCACAGAATCCCACCTGACAAGCGCGATCCCGACCAATGAGTTGCTGCTGCAGAAGAGGAAAGTAACGTACCTTGTTGAGGCGCCCCATCACCAACGGTTTGAACCGAGACGTCATCCGCTCAATGCAGTTTCGAAGCATGCCATAATGCGGTCTCTTCGTGTGGTACATTCCTTACCAGGTTGTTTCAAATTACCTTCTCATCCGATTGTCCTTCTGCATTCACCAATCAGAGACTATCGAATGAAAAAAACATTATTATCCTTACTACTGTTGCTGTTGTCATTATCGTTTACAGGACCCAGTTTGACTGACTGCGGTAGCCACTGGAACACCATTATGCTCTTCTTCCCTTCGGAAATGAAACAAGCTCTTTATTGCTGCCGGCCCAGCACTTGGGAAATACATTGGTGCCACTCATCATACTATATTGGCGATGGGTCAAAGCCTCTAATGAGCTAGGCCGTCACCCAATTCCCAATCCTGTTCACGTGGGGATTACATTGGAAGCCACAAGGCATCTGATAACCACCAATAGCACGCAGTGATCAATAAAATCAGAAAATATACCTGACTTTGTTGTACTCTGGTCAGTAATAACTTAAAGGATGACTCCCAGTGCTCCTTAATTTCATATCATCCTCCTCCAATAAATGTTTGCGCAAATGTTACGAGCGCCTCGAGTGTGACAATGCCAGGGAAAATAATGAGGGTATTGTGGTAGCCAATACGTGTTAAATGTGTCGTGCTTATACACAGTTTGCCTCCATCCAAATTTCAAGGAAATGAAAGGTCCGTCTCAAACACACGCCGATGAGGTCATGTGCGATTACTGCTCAAAACCGATTCTCGCTTGTGGGTGCACCGCGTATCAGATTACAAAACAGAAGCATAATGCGTGCGCTGATATGAAATATACGATTAAGGATGCGTATGTATGTCGTCCCGTCATCTCGAATGGAATGGGAAACAATGCTCAATATGCACACGTCACGTTGATTAACCTTCTCACCACCTTTACCTCTCTTGTGTCATGAAGTGAGCGATACTTCATTCTTATTCCTTTCACTCTATTTGGAAAGCCTGGTGAGCGCTTGCGGGCGGCCCCACTCGGCTCCGTAGCATTAGCACTGCCTGAAACACCCCAACACACCACAAGACATTTGGGCAATATGTGAAATTGTAAAACGGTTCTTTACCTTTAAACTATCATACGGACACATCTCCCTGGCAACAGAACGATGAATTATGCGTATTAGGCACCTTGCCAAAGCTCCGTAAACTTATTCCCCTTTGATGGATGTTGCTGTGGAAAGGGCAATGCCAATAGGGCTTAACCATTTAGCCTTTGCACTGCAATCAGGGATGTCCACTTCAGTCACATACATACTTTACACGTGCTGCGCCATTATCTTCAAATGTTTGCGCTGTGTGGCATTTGCGAGAGTTGAACTGCGCACAATTGCTGGAGGGCTATTCCACTTTTCACTCAAGAGGTATACCCGGCACGCATGGTCTCCGACGCTTGTTGTACATATCTCAACTTCTCCAGAAGGCGAGGAGTGTACGTCAATTTTATGTTGGAAGCCTGTGAAGGAGTGTGGCTACTCCACGGCATCAGGCACCCGACACGAAAGCGGCGTATATATGTGTGTCTGTTGCATCTGATATCGCCGCTAAATGCGCATGTTGTGCTGGCTTTCTATAATGGTGAAACGGCCCAATGCATGCAAAGCGTAACACTACAATTGGTTCGTTTATGTAATACGTTGCCTCACCAGTTCAGGCAATGAGCGATACACGCCAACACAGCGTGTTCCTACACTCGCTTGGTGGAGCAAACAATTTCTCCCAGAAAGTGAATTGACGGATTCCCAGCACTCATAAAACATCACATTCTAAGCTACTCCGCAACATGGCCACACACACTGCATAAAACCATAGACCATGTTAGAGTTACCTAACGTGCCCATAAACAGTCACAGCCACACATACCATCCGCCCAAACTGCAGCTCAGAAAAGCTGCAGGAATTTCAAATGCAAAGTTTCAGCACACGGAGGTGAAAATAGTTCCCTGTGCATCGCTCCAATGCCACTCAACATGCGCCATCTGAAGAGAAAATACGCAAACCCCAGACACCTGAACGACACACCAAAGAGGTAGGGCCACCACGTGGTGCGCCTATATCTCTTGTTGGCACGGATGGGTGTTCTAATGCGCCTGCAACTGCCATTTTCCATGAGTGATCAAGTCGATGAAACAGTTCAACGAAACTAAGGGAAAGGGATGAACTTGGATAACTTCATCTCTTTGCCGCACTTTACCTCAAGCGGGGTATGTGGAGCGCCCCCAAATATGCCGGTCCAACACAAATGGAGCTGAAGGGATCGATGGGGATGGAAAACAGATAGAAAATAGAGCCAACGACTCCACCGCCTTGCAACGGAGTAGGGTGTAGATACATTCTCGTGTTCCATGTGGAGACACACTTGCATGGGGACTCTCGGCCTTCTTTTGCTCCTTAGCAGTGTCACAAGGCAAGGCAATATTCCTATCAGGCGTCAAGCGCGATAGAACACCAGGAACCTATGAGCCACAAGCCGAAGTGCTTACAGAGTTGCTGTGTGATGATATGGCATTCCTCTTTCTTGCCTTACGCAGGGAATCTGCCTGATGACTGGAGATTGGCGGCTTTAAAGCAAGTGATTTAAATCGGGCGGGTCCGGCAAATGTTTGTGACGAGGTAAACCACACGTCGCAGTTAGGGACAGGCTGTGATTGGAATGAATCCATCGTGAAGGGACTGTCGGAGGGAATCCCAACAATAACAATGTGGTTGGCCAAGCCGTCTGTTTATCTCAAGTTGGCGCATTTCCCCTTAGGCTAATAGGACACATAAAGCACGAGAGACACAAAACGACCGTATGGTGCGCTGTCTTTAAGTGCAGCCACTAACGTCATGGCATCTGCGGCCCGCCACGCCCAAATGACTGGTGCTCGCGCGTCGTGGCCCGGCAGTGTGCCAGTGAGGACACAAGTATGGAGGAGGGAGAGCCCCTCGAAAAGCAGGCTCATTCAGCAACCAAACTGTTACCGTACATCACACAGCGGGCTGTCTTTATGGACCATCCGGAGAGACAATATTTGGATCTGCTTGTGGTCAATATTGGACCCCGTTTGGCGCAGGCATTAGGAGCGGTGCTTGGAGGGCTTACATTCGTAAAATTATGAAGGACACTGATTGTCTCGAACAAGAGCAGCTGAAGATTATTCAAGGAAGAGTGGTGTGTGAGAATGCTCGCAGGTATGCGAAAGTCTTGTGGGAATCCGCTTGCGATGGTGGAGATACGGCGAAGTGCGTATTCGAGTTCACAAACTCGACGCTACCAAAAGGTGGAAGGGCAGTGCAAACCCTCTCGATTCTGAGGCGACAATAATTTGATAGAAGCATTAGTGCATGTTGCGGTGTTGGAGGACAAATGCCTCAGAAGAGGTGAAAAGAAAATGGGATGCTACAGACACGCCTTTAAGGGCAGGGTGATGGGTCATACGAAAAGCGATGGCAGTGAGCAGCAGGTGTTGGACTCTGATAAAGATCTTGCGTGCTTCATGGCATCTGGCGCTGACCGTGACGTTAACATGTGATCACTCACTAATGGGAAGGCAGCGGGATGATATTCCTGTGAGTGTATGCTGAAAGGAGGATTGGCAGAAACGCTTGGCGTCAAGCCTATGGAGGCTTTGCATCGAGGAGGGAAATCTTCAGTTCAGTGAACGTGGTAGCGCCGCACGCTGTGGCTGCAGAAATACCATTAAATGCTGCATCAGAAGACAATAGACATTGCGGACGGTTGGTGGAGACAAGGAGCGTCAGTTAAGGGGGGACTATTAAAGTAGTTCAATTACAACCCCATTCACATCAAAGTTGTAACCTCATCGCTAACGTATAGTGAGGCAACCCAGAGCATGACACACCGGGGTTCTAAGAGAAATCACGAATGCACGATGCGAGTTTGCTACCGCTACCACTATTATTATTATTATCTCCTTCAAAACAGATAGTGTATAACAACACTCAAAACATCTCAGTGAACGAAAAGGAGAACAGTATCAGCAGACACAGTGTAAGAAAGGAAGAGACCAGTAACAGCAGATACAGTGGTGGCAATAATATAGGGAGCCCTTATGTGCAAAGCGAGGGCCAGGGGTGTGGCAGCGGTATTCATTTCATTGCACAAGGGTTACTATGAACGTGTACAACATTGATGCGCATGGAAGGTGCATGAAAGACATGCACTGAAAATATATTGGATAGTGTTGACAGATAAGCTGCTGGAGTGGAGAGTTGCGGCGGTAGGACTGGGTGCCATATATTTGGAAAGCATGCAACCCATGCATGGAAAGGCGATGAGGATTCGTGCAAATGCCCTTGTCAGTCATTCCAGCATTACATTCATTAGGTGTCCGCTCGACTGCCATAGTGCCGTCAGGAACCGTTTTTCTTGACCATATCGACATGACGTACTACAGCACAGGAACAATGCCGGAAGAACACTTATGGAAGTTCCAATAATGTAAATGGAATGCATGTACTGTTCTTCCCGCTGTTAGAAACAAACCACCTCTTATGTGTATTGATGGTAAGGTATGATCCAGGAATGGTGATAAGGGGAAAGACACTACGGTATGATTTGTTGCACGATAGAGGAAATAGCATTTTAGTCAGGCACTTAGAAATTGAAACATGCTTCAGATGGACGTAGTTGAAAGCTGTAGCATTAGTGTGCTTCGGAGTTGATCGAGAGTGACATTTGTTATGGCCCCGCTCAATGTTCATTGAAGCAATGATGCTTCGTGAAAGTACGGCACAATGCTTTAATGCACTTTTGTTGGAATAGTAAGAACTGAGCGTATCAAATGATTAACAAACACACCTGAATACCGGGAGGCTGAAGCAATGAACGTGGTGGCATGGGGGAAAGCGCGTAGTGAAAATGAAATAATACATTACAACATGGAAAGGAAGCTGCCACAGTAGACCCCAATAACAAGCAGCAACGAAAGGTTTTCCAGCGCTACAATGAGCGTATAAAGGCCAGAGAGTATTATAACCTGCAAGAGGTGGAAAGGCAAAACATGATGGAGCACATGGACCAAACACAGCTCCTCTGACACAAGGAACTCACTGTGGCACTGCATAGCCATGTGAGTACAGTTTGGATGATTTAGAAAAAGGGAAAGTGCATGACTCACCTCTTATGGGCACCAGTTGGGGGCTGCTCAACATGACTATGAAGTTCGGATGGACAGATCCAGTGTGTGGTACGGGCAGTCATACTCCACCGCGATGTCACAAGCAATGGGAAAAGCTAAGAAACATGGGCCGTGCAATACTCGCGAGGGTAGTCGTACGAATAAAAACGAGTATTCAACGGAGGGGGAGGAACTAACTGCGTAACTTTAAAGAAGCGACAGAGTTGAGCTAGAAGGCTATGAAAAGAACCATAGCAAACACGAAAAGTTCTTGAATACTTCGCGCTCGCCTCCAGTAGCACTGAAAATAGTTACACGCCCATCAGATAACTGGAATTGAGACAATTATTGACTGTAATAGGTAACATAACATTAAAGAAACATTATACAAATGCTTGACCTCATGCTGTGCACCAACAATGAACGTGAGACTGGACGCCTTTGCTTATGAGGCAAACCAGCTGCCGCAGGGTTTCCACGTTAGCAGGGAACAGAACAAATTGTTAGAAGTGAAAAAAGGTCCCATGCACATGACACGGTAGATTGACAAACCGCATCCGATACCCAGGACACATGAGGAACTGGTCGGAGTGGGTGTGACACATTGCGAGACTGTTTTGCAATAAGATTGTTGAAGCAGCTCTGCCTGTAACATGTGGTCCTTCTCTTTCCAAAGAGAGCGGGCGGCAGTGCACTGTGATATCGGCGATATGGTGACAAGATGCAGAAGCGCAAACAACTGAGCACAATACTTTAGTCACTCAAGAGTTGGATAATGATAGATGCATCGCCCTATTCAATAAGAAATGTATCCCTTTGGGAAGTGCGGCTAGCAATAAAATATTCCACTATGAAGCATGGGACATGTACGCTAATAGCATATGTTATACAAATTCCAGCAAAGATTGACAGCATTGCTTATGATACGACTACTAACACTTAAGATTTCTTATACAACATGAACAACCAATGAGATATATACAGGCACACTGGAAAATACCTTTCACGTGCGAGCAGTCCCCCTAAACGTGCGGGGAAGCCAAATTCCCAGGCCTGAGTTGAGTGTCATCCTTACAAGTTTGTGTGGCCGCACGTGCCGGCGGTGCGCGGTGAGCAGCTTCGTTTGGTATCGGCGGATGTTGTTTGCTGTAAGTGTCATTGGGGTTCACTCATGTGTGTGTTAGTTTGAGGAGGGAGTGGAATTCCCGTGGGATAATTCTCAGTGAAGTGGAAATATGCGGTGAGAGCGGTTTGTATGGCAGTGTGGCTGGAGGATCTCCCAATGTGATTGAAGGGAGGCTGCGATAAGTGAGGAGTGGGGGTGTGCACTGTGGAGCGCAGGATGGAGCGGGAGCAGCACACGAGTGTTGAAGGCAAAATAACAGCACTGGAATTTCCAATGGCGGCAATGTGTTGAGTGCACGGGAAGTGTATTGTCATTTTGTGTGTCTCACGAGAGAATTAGGTTTTTATTGGCATTCAGGTGACAGCGTGGGGGGAAATGTGTTGCTCTCTGCAGTGCCTCATTGTGCTGCACTCAGTAGAATATCTTCCAGCAATCGGTTCACTGGCATGAGATCAGTTTTGTGTAGGTACGGTGCCCATGTGTTGGAGTGAAGGATTATGAAAGCAAGTGACAGTGGTGGGAGCGAGGGGGATGCGATAGAGCCACTTGATTGATTGGAGTCGGGAGGAGCACTGACCCTCCGTGGGCGGAATACCGCTGCATGTCATTGGTGTGCATGGCTGCCTGTGCCATGGAGTGACTTCGCAGTGTGAGGGCAGTTGTGTAATGTTGTCGCAGCGGCACTCGAAGCAAACACTGCGATATCAAATGGACCATATCGCCTCAGCGGTGCCTTAGCTTCAGAGGGCTCTGATTTCCTCAATGAATGAAGTGGCTTTGCATGAGTGCCTGAAGGTGAGCTGCGCTGTGTGACTGTGAGAAATAGTCATCGCACCTTAAATACTCGGAATGCGATTTGTTTGAGTGTCGAACTGCTGGCCGTGCAACTGCTCCGTGACTTATTCTTGTGAGCAGTTGGACGGAGGACGCAGCTGAAAATGGTGCATGCAGTGTTGGTAGCAGGGAGGGATGCGTGATGCCAGCTGACTTTGGCTGCACGCCCCTGCAACAAATGCTGCCTCCAGTGGTGTAATGTGGCAGTGAGCTGAGGAGTGAGAGCCATGCGTGCGTGCGATGTGGCAGTGCGAGTGCGGCCCATTTGTTACAGGCACTTTTCATATTGCTGCACAGCCACACCTTCAGAGCACTGATGTGAGAGGGAGGCCCATTGCGCTCGAGTGCGTGACGCGGTGCGGCTTAACAGCCTCCACGCATGGCATTGGTCTGCCACTCTCTCACATAAACCATTATTCCCATTGAAGGGATGTTTATTCCCTTTTGAATGTGTGTGTGCTTTATTGCTGTACATTGCCTGTGTTTGTACCGCTGCTCACTCGCCCTCCCTTTTATTTCCTTAACTCTCTGATTGTACGCATTGCACTGAAAACAAGACATAAACACAAGCGGGTTACATAAATGGCGAGAAAGAGAGTAAGGCGGACAAGGGATGATACGGAAGGAGAGGCCGTTGCTCCCGTTGAGCAGGCTCCTACACGCGAGGAAGTAATGGCTGCGACTGTTGCTGGTGTAAGGCCTGCCGCTACGAGCCGTGAAGTCGTTGCACGGCCGAGTGTTCAATGGACGCTGGACAACGTTGTGGAGGATGTTTTGATGGAGGACTGCGGCGGATTGGGTGACATGGGCCTGCACGACTTCCTGATGGAGCACTTTGAGAAGACGTTTGGGACGCTTGATGTTTCCATGTCTGCGTTCATTCACAATCCAGGAGCTTGTATTGGAGATGAGCGCTCGCGAGAGGAGGTAACAGATTTAGATCCGTACAAGGAGCTCTTGGGGAAATACGAATTATATAAGACAATGAGGGAAGCAGTCAACGGGCTTCATACTAAAGGGATCTTCACTCTCCGTCGATGGGCAAGTACGGCTGCCGCTAATGAGGTGGAAGGTATTGATGATTCTTTGAGGGGCAAACTGAATGCCGCACTTCTCATTGCGAGGCGTAATGAGGAACGCATGATGGTTGGCAACGCAAGCAGTGGCGTGGAAATTGATGGTGCATACGATGCCGTGTTCAACGCGAGGTGGAGTTATGTCGTGAGGAGCGGTGAGTACGGCGAAGGGACGCTTGGGATGGGCGTGTTGGACGTGGCGCCAAGAGAGCAGGTACACTTCTGGTCCGAGGCGCAGGCGAATGTCATTCCTGATCCGTGGAAGCCGTGGGAGGGCGATGAGGTGCCGGGTGTGAGCGGGAAACTTGTGATGGCGGTTCTCTCCTCACAGAAGGGATGGCCGTACATGCTGTTCAGTGCGGATGAGGTACGGAAGGAAAAAGTGAGATCGCTGACTGAGTACAATGCCGTGTGTGACGCTTACATCCGCAGGGAGGATCTGCGAGTGTGGCACATTGTTAAAAAGAATATCGACGAGTGGAGTAGTGGCGTAGGAATATTTCTTCCATTTCTTTTGATTGGCACGCGGGGTATTGGGAAATCCTGTGGCACCGGCTCCTTGTTGCTCTATCAACTGCTGCATTCCCCGTTGGAAAGGCTGGAAGTCATTGCCTACTTCGTTAGTGAGAAGGCGTATCTTTTCCACCGCAAGGAGAGGAGGGTTGTGTACTACCGAAAGCAGAGTGCTGCCGTGGGCAAAATCAAGGGGATGACAAGACGAGGCATATGCGGTTATATAATATTTGACACAGGCAAGGAATCCATCGGCGCTGGGGATTTGGTAGGTAGATGGGGTATTATTCTGATTTCATCACCTAACGAGAAGAAATTCCAAAAAATTATACCACAGCGGCTGCACGCTCTCCAGATTTACATAAACTGCTACGAGGATGCTGAGTTCAAGGCTGCGCTTGTGTGGGAGAGGCACTCGCAGTTGGAAAAGAAACTAATTAAATTGGAGGATGTCAATATCGCGAATGACTGGGAAGTGCTAAAGGAGCGCATTGGCACGGTGGGCCCGCTGCCGCGCTACGTGCTTGCAAATAAGGCAACGTATGAGAAGCGTTTGAAAGATGTGAAAAGTGCCTTGGGATTGATTTCCCACGACATTGGTCGCTACTCGGAGTTGTTGTGTAATCCGCATAAGTGGCATGAGAATGGCACCACGCACAAGCTGATGAAGGTGACTCGCCGCAGAGTGCACGGTAAGTCGATGTGCTGGGACGAGCCCATATCCACGTACGTGTGGAAGGAGCTCCAAAAGAGGGCGTTCACGGCACCCCTCACGGAAGATGTGATACGCCGCGTGCTTTTTAGTAAGCAGGCGCAGAGCGATTGACTATTCGGGACGGTGGGCCAAAAGGCTTTCATCAATCAGAGATATGTGGACACGCCGGCCAAACACCTCGAGCGCCCGCCCCGTAGGAATGAAGCAAGACACCAGTCAGTGCTCATGCAGCGGGACGCGTGCCTACGCTCCTTTCCGAGTTCGCGTCCAACGGCCCCAATGCGGGAGCTGGTGACGGGCTGCACTTACAAACCTCTCATTCCAAACTTCCCTCCTGTGGACGGCTTCTTTGTTGTGGAGGGTGTGGGACCCAATACGATTGCCCTGCTGCAAGTAACCAAAGCAAAGGAGCACCACACCAAAAGGACCACAGTGCGTAAGTTCCGCCAGTGCATGGGAAAGGCATTTGAGTGCCGGGAGAAGGTTGAGAAGGCTTGCAGCTGGGAAATCATGAACGTCCAACATGTAGACAGCGGGTCTATTAAGAAGCGTTGGAAGTGCTGCTCTCATCCGGGGATGCCGCCGGTGATGAGCACCTCGCCCTGTGGGAGAATACACACCAGTACCGGGTGTCACTAAACACAGACATTGCCAGTGAGTTCCTATGTCGTGGCAGTAACACGCGTGAGACCTAAGCCGTCAACAGCAGGTGAAGCTCCGATTGCCAAACTGATTTTGCAAGGAATGTATGGCGCCAAAATGACAGAGGACGTTGCAGCTATTGTTCGAGACTTGCGTGGCGTCAATATAATAACAGGGCTGGTGCTGGTAGCAAAATGAGTATGTATGCCGGTTCCCATTGTGATTTCCTCATATTTACGTTGTTTCCCCCTTGTGTGTATGCGTGTTCCCTTATTTGTTGTTTTCATTATTTCTTTCATTTTTAGTGTGGGGCCTGTGAGAGAGCAGTGAAGGCAATCAGTGGAGCGGAGGGCGTCTCACATATCCACACACCGCCACAGCAACACGCATTGCTGCTTGGCGCGTGGTGGGCAAACTGTTTTAGAAGCGCATTGTGTTTCTTTTACTTCCTCTGATTTAAGCACTCATATGTTTCCCTTTCTTAATTTTATTTCTTCCCTCACATTATTTCATGGTGCATGTGCCATGCGTGTGGTGACTGCCGCATATGATGCCTGTCCAGCTGCCGTTCCCACGATTTATTAAATGCGCGGTGACCATGGCACGGCACGCCCTCACCATTTAGGGCTTATCCCCCTTCGTGGTGGCTTGAGTTAACTCTCGCATGCAATATCGTTACTTCATTCATTGTTTGTGTTTACATTTTAACACTTTGGGGCTCTTGTGGGATTTATTTTTTCTATTTTGTTAACTGACATTATGTGCGTGTGTATCAGAGCAGCTGTGTTGTGTCACAGCGGTTGGTGTTGTCGCTTCATTCGAATGGGACTCTTTTCCCTCAGCACTCCCATTGCCTTCCTTTTAGTACAGGCATGTAGAAGGAGCGCACTGCCGCCAACGGTCCGTGATTGGGTTGACTTTTGGTATCGCATTTGCGTTTTGTGAAAGCGGCAAAGCGGCTGAGGGCTGCTTGGTGAGCACTGAGGCAATACGTCAGCCGTCCTCATTTGGATTTACTGAAACGGCGCGTGACTGCAGGAGTGGCTTTGATGCCGCATACGGTTGAGCCGTGAAAGGAGTTGTGAGGCTGTTGGCAGGACCGTGTGCGCGCGCAGGGACACTCCCCTGTGGCTTTGGCCGCAAAAGGCCGTGGTACGTCATTTGAGTTTGAGGCCTTTGGATCGGTGGATTGGGCGGAACTCGCTTTCGTGTGGACGCCCTGATTTGGTTTCGCTGTTGAGAGCCGAATTACCGCCCTGCAAGCCTCAGCCACGCCACAGGTTCAGTGCTCATTGCATCATCGGTCGTTTGGGTGGAAAGGGGCTTGCTGTGCTTATGGAGGGTGCAGTGCGCCGGAGTGGCTGTGACAGCGAGAGGCTTTTGTTGGAGTGTGGCACTGTCTTTTAGGAGCGATGGGAGGAGGACAGCACCAGGCGCCCCAGCACGATTTCTCTCATGAGGCTGTTAGGGAGGTGCTGCACTGTCTGATGTTAGTGATAGCGGACAGCATTGCGGGAGGAGCGGGAAAGTGAACGGCGCGGTGCTGAAGGAGAGTTTGGAGTATTTGGTGTTACTGCATGGGTGCCCTGCCTTCAGGCTGGCGGGATTGCGGCTTGACAGACACCATTACGGGATGAGTTGTTTTTTTTGAATATTCTTCGCAGTTGTGCGGTGACCCGTACTTTATTTATACCGCCATGGCCTCTGAAAGTCTAATATCACCAAACGCCCGCGACGAGTGTCCGTGAAAATTGTAGTAAGCGGGGCACTTGGTTCTATTTAGCCGCCGGCCCATATCGTTTTGTGCGGCCTGACGCATGCCTCAGAGCAGGGTGGCTCTTGTTTCTTTACTCCGCCCGCAACCACATCATTCGGCTGGCGTGCCCAGCCACAGGGGTACGTTCCCTCTCATTCCTCATGGCTCGGATGCCTATTGAAACATTCTCATCCGAGTGAGCAGCCGGCTTTGTGCTGCATGGATCTCAGTTTCTATACCTTACATCTCTCATGTAACCGCACGGCCTCCTCAAGAATCCCGAAAGGCTTATAACCTCCCGGTGTCAATGCCATAGGCTCTGGGGATAGCCTTAAGGGACAAAATGATTACGTGGGGAGTGAGAAAGCAGCTTGGAAAGACCGTGGCTCTTGTGAATTGCAAGCTGGCTCTCTTGCATGCGGATGTCTCCCACAACAACTGGAGTCATGCGTGCCCGGGTGGGACAGGACCTTGGCGACTGGGCGTGTCTGCCGCACGACTTGGATTTTAATCGCGTGGCGATGGATATTTTGGTTGGTGCTGTGGAGGCTCCCCGGGGCCCGTCTGTCCAGGGATCTGCCGAGGCGGAATGGCCGGCTCATTACCAGTTTATTCAGACACTCTTCCAGGGCTTCACGAATGTTGGGCATTTAGGTGGCGCGGCTCAGAAGCGTGCCCCCCGGAGGTGCGGGGGCCAATGGACGGGGTCCGTGCTCGAAAGGACTGAAACTTCTTTAAGGCCCGACAGTCCCTCGAGTGTATTTTGCTGCTCTGTCGCGGGGAGTGGAGAGGCGGGGCATGAAACATGAGGGGTTGCTGAACACCCCTCTGCTTGTGCTCCCACTTGTGTGCTTTTTCTTTTTGTGGAAAGTGGAATGAGAGGAAGAGAAGCAACACCGTGCCCCTCATGCTGTGGCGGAGTTAACACCTCGACTGCCCGTTGTGAATGCTGTGGTGCTCGGAACATTTTGTAAGGGACAAACAAGTTGCTTTGGACTTGTAATTCCTTTGCCCCATCGAGGACTGGGGGATTATTTATTCTCGCAGCTCCTCTGGGGTTTTACTGTCGCGGAGAGTGGAGTGGAGCACTCGCCGGACCCTGTGAGGGATATTCTGAGGAATGGAGGGCCGCACTACGGAGAATATTTTATGAAAACCAACTGGTACTCGATGCGGAGGGTATCGGTAATGCCTACGGTGGGACCGTGAGATTCCTTCCCGGTGAAGCCTCCCTGCCGTGTGGCGGAATTGCTCTTTGACGACTTGTGGTTTGAGGTGGCAACGTGTTAAGGTTGTGAGCCACCTGCGCATGACATTATTAATCCGTTTTGTTGCCACTCATAAATACGGTCCTTGTAATGATGCGAACTCCCCCCCTGCGAGCAGCGTAGCTTTTGTGCCTTTCCTCCATCTTTCCTTCTCTTGTCACTCGCTTCCAATGCCTTTTCCCGCGGAGTTCGGGTGTTTCTCATCGAAGTGGCCGTCACCGAAATCCTTCCAAAAGGAGGACGGGACGCACGGCCCACCTCGGAATGTTTTTAATTTATGTTTAGTTTCACAAGGCAGCACTGAGGGTGCTGGTGAGTTGGTTGGCACTCGCCTTGTAGAGCTCCGTGCACTTGAGTATACGCCTTCAATTCAGTGGAAATAAATCAGTAGGCATTTTCATGTGAGCGTGGACAGTGGCTTTTTTTGAGTGCGGTGCCTGAGGGTGTGGCGCACATCCCTCTCTGCCATGTATGGCCCGTATAAATGTTATTCCTGTGCATATCCTCCTTTGCTTTTTCCTCGGTTTCTTTTTTTTTTATCCCTCCTGTTCGTATTCTGACGCGATATTATCTTGTACTGATGCTTTGTTGTAGCCTTTCTGTGCAGGTGCGCTGAGACCCAACACTTGTTTCTTCCCTTCTGTCTTCCTTCACGTGTGTGTGTGCGTGTGCGCGCGCTTTATTGAGTTTCCACAGACTTTACACACACACACACACAAACAGACACAGGCACAGGCACAGACACAAACACATGCCGGAGGGGTTGGTGCGTTTACTTT
>NHOR01000480.1:0-39174 GCA_002287245.1 Trypanosoma congolense | reverse complement strand
TTTTGCTTGTCCTTTTTCTCCATTATTTTTATTGACTCACTGGCCACGGCCACAGTCGCTGCCGCCACTGACCCGCGAGGGGCGTCGCGCTCCGTCGGCCTTGTTTTTTTTTTGAGTGCCTGCGCTATGAAATGGCTTCGGAATTACGATTTCACAGCATTAACTTGTGCCGTTTCCCTTACCGCCATCTGAAGGAGCGTGTGAGTTTCAGAAATGTAAGTTTTCGTTTCATCAAAGACGCTCACCTCCACACGGCCGTCCCTCCCTGAGGTGGAGCGGGTGGCGAGTGCCAGGGCTTTAGTGGAGTTTGTTCGGCAAAAGGGACCAGACCCGTTTTCATTTGACTTTCGCCCGGCACAGGACTCGAGAGTCGCGTCTCATGTGTGCGGGCTTCTGCCGATTGAGGATGGAAACCTCATGGCTTACATTGGCTGCGAACATCAAATGGATTTCGTATCACTGAGGCAATCGATGGTAAATTTCACGCTGCCTGGTAACTCGGATTTTCTCAGAGCGTTGAAGAGGCGGGAGGAGCACTCCGTACGGAATGGACGGTTTTAGAGGCCACGGAATCAGCGCCCTGTAATCCGCCTGAGAGTGCACGCGCGCAACTGGCAGATGAGAATTTACAAGTGCGGCAAAATGCAAATGAGCAGTTGTGCGTAATGCGACGGCAGCTTGCGCATGTGCAAGAGATTATTGCACAGGAAGCGGCACAGTTGGAGGAATATGCCTAAACGAATGCTACATTACGGCAGCAATTGACTGCTCAATGTGCGTGTGCTCACACAGAAGTGGGTGAAAGGCGTCATGGAAAGCAGGACACGGGTGATGTGAAACGTGTGGATGAGTGCGCTTGGAAAGGCTTTCGAGCGCTACATTGAGCATATAAAGGCTAGAGAATATTATAGCCTGCAAGAGGTGGGAAGGCGAAATATGATGGGGCATATGGACTGAACGCGGCTCATCTGACACAGGAACTCACCGTGGCACTGCATAGCCATGTGAGTATAGTTTGGATGATTTAGATAAAGGGAAAGTGCGTGGCTCACTTCTTATGGGCACCAGTTGGGGGCTGCTCAACATGACTATGAAGCTCGGATGGACGGATCCATTGTGTGGTACGGGCAGCCATACTCCACCGCGATTTACAGCCGATGGGGAAAAAGCAAGAAACATGGGCCGTGCAATACTCGCGAGGACGGTCGTACGAATAAAACGGGTATTCAGCGACATGGGGAAGGAACGTACTGCCTAACTTTAAAGAAGCTACAGAGTTAAGCTAGAAGGCTATGAACAGAACCATAACAGCCACGAAAAGTTCTTGAATACTTCGCGCTTGCCTCTAGTAGCACTGAAAATAGTTACACGCCCATCAAATAACTGGAATGAAGACCATTACGGACCGTGGTACTCCGCATAACAATGAAGGAGGCGATATACAAATACTTGGTCTCATATTATGGATCAACAACGAGCGTGAGGCTGGACGCCTTTGTTCAAAGTGACATTGACGGGATTGAATAGGATGCGATACCTCATGTTCAGCTCTCTTACAAAACACGAACAACTAATGGAGTATATGCAGGCAAGCTTTGGAAAATTCCCACTCGAGAGCGCAGTCCCCCCTAAACGTGCGGCAAGCACAAATTCGCAGGCGTGAGTTGCGTGTCATCCTTACAAGTTTGTGTGGCCTCACGTGCCGTTGGTGTGCGGCCTGCAGCCTCGCTTTGGTATCAAGCGGGTGATGTTGCTGTGAGTGTCATTGGGGCTCACTTGTGTGCTCGTGTGTGTGTGTTAGTTTGAGGATGGAGTGGATAATTCTCAGTGAAGTGGGACTGTGCGGTGAGACGGTTTGTGTGGCAGTGTGACTGGAGGATCTCCCAATGCGATTGAAGGGAGGCTGCGATATGTGAGGAGTGGCGGCGTGCACTGTGGAGCGCAGGATGGAGCGGGAGCAGCACACGAGAGCTGAAGGCGAAATAACAGCACTGGAATTCCCAATGCCAGCAATGGTTGAGTGCACGGGAGTGTATTATCCTTTTGTGTGTCTCACGAGGGAATGTGCTTTTATTGGCATTCAGGCGCAGCGTGGGAAATGTGTTGCTCTCTGCAGTGCCCCATTGTGCTGCGCTCAGTGGAATATCTTCCAGCAATCGCTCACTGGCATGAGATCAGTTTGTGTAGGCACGGTGTCCATGTGTTGGAGTGAGGAATTATGAAAGCAAGTGACAGTGGTGGGAGCGAGGGGATGCGGTGGAGCCACTTGATTGATTGGAGTTGGGAGGAGCACTGATCCTCCGTGGGCGGAACACCGTTGCATGCATTGGTGTGCATGGCTGCCTGTGTCATGGAGTGACTTCGCGGTGTGAGGGCAGTCACGTAATGTGGTCGCAGCACACACTCGAAGCAGGCACTGCGATATCAAATGGACCATATTGCCTCAGTGCTACCTCGCTTCAGAGGGCTTTGATCTCCTCAATGAGTGAAGTGGCCTTGCATGAATGCCTGAAGGTGAGCTGTGCTGTGTGACTGTGAGAAATGGTCATCGCACCTTAAATACTCGGGATGCAATTTGTTTGAGTGTTTAAGTGCGTGGCCGTGCAACTGCTCCATGACTTATTCCTGTGAGCATTTGGATGGAGACGCAGCTGAGAATGGCATGTGCAGTGTTGGTAGCAGGGAGGGATGCGTGATGCCAGCTGACTTTGGCTGCACTCCCCTGCAACAAATGCTGCCTCCAGTGGTGTAATGTGGCAGTGAGCTGAGGAGTGATGGCCATGCGTGCGTGCGGTGTGACAGTGCGAGGCGGCCCATTTGTTACAGGCACTTTTCATATTGCTGCACAGCCGCACCTTCAGAGCACTGATGTGAGAGGAAGCCCATTGCGCTCGAGTGCGTGACGCGGTGTGGCTTAACAATCTCCACGCGTGGCATTGGTCTGCCACTTCTCATATAATCCATAATTCCCATTGAAGGATGTTTATTCCTCTTGAATGTGTGTGTGCTTTATTGCTGTACGTTGCCTGTGTGTTTGTGCCACTGCCAGCTCGCCCTCTTTTTCATTTCCTTCACTCTCTGATTGTAAGCATAGCACTGAAAGCGAGAGATAAGTACAGGCTGATTATACAAATGGAAGGAAGGGTCAAAAAGCGGGCGAGGGATGAGATGGAAGGAGAGGCCGTTGCTCCTGTTGTGCAGGCTGCCGCACGCGATGAATGGCAACTGCAACTGATGCTGCTGTAAGGCCTGCCGCTGTGAGCCATGGGTATGCTGTACAGCCGGGTGGCAGATGGACGCTGACAGCTCTGTGGAAGATGTTTTGATGGAGAGATGCGGCGGATTGGGTAACGTGAGCCTGCACGACTTCCTGATGAAGCACTTCAAAAAGACGTTCGGTGTGGAAGATACTTCCATGCGTGTGTTTGTGGACAATCCATCACTCTGTGTAAGTGATGAGGCAGTGCTTAGGAGGATAACCAACTCGTCACCGTACAGGGAGTTTGTGGAGGAATATGAAATGTATAATGCAATGAGGAAGGAGTGACAGGCTGCGTGTCATGGAATTATTTGTCTTCACCAGTGGGAAGTGCGGCTGCCGCTAATGAGGTGGAAGATGTTGGTGCGTGTGTGAGAGGTGTGCTGGATGCGCGCTCTTCAGTGCGAGGCGTAACGAGGAAACCATTAGGCTGGCAACGCTCCCAGCGGCGAAGAAGTTGATGTGTGTACGATTCCGTTTTCAACGCAAGGTGGAGCTATGTTGTGATGAGCAGTGAGTACGACAAGAAGTGGCTTGGAATGGGCGTGTTGGATGTGGCACCAGGAGAGCAGCCACACTTATGTCCGAGGCGCAGGCAGATGCCCCGTATGATCCCGAAGAGCCGTGGGAGGGCGATGTGGTGCCGGTGTGGAGGGGAAACTTGTGATGGCGGTTCTCTCGTCACAGAAAGGATGGCCGTACATGTTGTTTGATGCAGATGAGGTACAAAAGAGAAGAGTGGATTCGCTGACTGAGTACAACGCCGTGTGTGACGCTTACATCCGCAGGGAGAATCTGCGAGTGTGGCACATTGTTAAGAATAATATTGACAAGTGGAATAGTGGCGTCGAAGATGTGCATCCTTTTATTGTGATTGGTACACCGGGCATTGGGAAGTCCTTTGCCACCGGCTCCTTGCTGCTCTACCAACTGCTGCACTACCTGCCGGAAAGGCTGAAGGTGGTGGCTTACTTTGTGAGTGGGAAGGCGTATATTTTCCACCGCGAGGAGAGGAGGTTGTGTATTATGCGGAAGAGGAAATCGCGAGATATGAAGTTGAAGGTATGGTTAGGCGAGGCATTAAGGTTACATGATATATGACATCAGTGGGAAAATTGTCGATGTTCGTGTTGGTAGCTGTTCAAGTACTTGGGGCATTGTTTTGATTACATCACCCGACGTGAAGAAGTACCATGAGTTTACGAAGCAGTTGCACAGAACACTTCCCATTTACATAAACTGTTTCGAGGATGCTGAGTTCAAGGCCGCGCTTGTGTGGGAGAGGCAGTCGCAGTTGGATAAGAAACAAATTAAATTGAAAGAAATCAATCTCGCGAATGACTGGAAAGTGCTAAAGAAGCGCATTGACATGATTGGCCCACTGCCGCGCTACGTGCTGTGGAGTAAGGCCATGTATGAGCATCGTTTGAGGGGTGTTAAAAATGCTTTGGAGTTGTTGCCTTCTGATGACTTCGAATATTACATGGGGGTATTGGACAATCCGCATAAGTGGTATGAGGACGGCACCACGCACAAACTGGTGAAGTTGGTGCGTTGCGAAGCGAACGATGAGTTTGAGTGCAGGAACCGAGTCACGTCCATATATGTGCGGAAAGAAATCTACCGAAAAATGCTCGTAGCAAGCATTAAAGCAAGTCAGCTACGTGACATACTTAGTAGTGCGCTGGAGAAGTGTGCTGATTTATTTGAGATTGCAGGACTTAGGGCATTCATCGACAAGACCACCGTGGACACGCTGGTCAAACACCTCGAGCACCTGCCCCGTAATAAAGAACGAAAGCGTGAGTCAGTGCTCTGTCAGTGGGATGCGAATGGACGCGTGCCCACGACCCTTTCCGAGTTCGCGTCCGACGGTCCAAAGCGGGAGCTTAAGACGGGCTGCCTCTACAAGCCTCTCATTCCAAACTTCCCTTTGGTGGACGGCTTCTTTGTTGTGGAAGGAAAGGGGCCCAAGACGATTGTCCTGCTGCAAATAACCAGAGCGAAGGAGCACCACACCAAAGGGACTACAGTGCGTGAGTTTCGTGACTACATGGGAAAAGTATTTAAGGACTGGGGGAGGATTGAAAAAACCTGCAGCTGGGAGCTCATTTACATCCAACACGTGGATAGCACGGCTATAAGAAGCGTCAGAACTGCTCCACCTCCGGGGATGCTGCTAATGACACGGACCTTGCCCTATGGGACAGGATCCACCAGTACCAGGTAACACTGAACACAAACATTGCTGCTGAACCCATAGACCGCGGCACTGGCTTACTGAAAGTTTCGACCACTAGTGGCAGGTGAAGCCGCCCTGACCTCTCCCTTGAGCACTATCGCATTTGCTCTATAGCATCGTTAGTATTAATTTCTCTTCTATATGCGTGTTACCAACAGATTATTCTTTATTGAACCCTACTCCCTGGCAGCAGGAACTGTCCATTACCCGCGCTAATAGTTTTCTCCCATTGCTTGTCTTCCACGGTACAGAGGCTGTGTGTGACACATATTCCTATAGTAGTAATTGACACCGTGCGTGTGTGCGTATCGTAGCAGCTGTGTTGTGGCACAGCGGTTGGTGCTGTCACTTCATTCGAATAGGCATCTCTTCCCTCAGCATTCCCATCGCTTTCTTTTCCTTTTCTCGATAGTTGTTTGTTGAGATGCGTGGCTGAAGGGCGCTAAGCGTGGATGGCTGCTGTGGCCGCTTTACTGCCCTTTTGGCAAGTGCAGCCGGTTCCATCTGACACCGACGTTGAAAGGACTGTCTGTAAGGGGAGGCGCTGAGTTGGCTGCCTCTCACGGCCTGCAAGTTGGATGCGGCATCGCGGAGCACGAGGGTTGTACTCGAGAGAGCCCGTGATTCGGGTGGCTTTACCAGCCGTAATATCAGTGAGTGCGGGATTGGTTTCGAAATGATCAGACGGGGCGCGACTCGTGTGCAGCCAATCCGCCGGAATAACGAGCGGGGAATTTTCGTACTCACGGCCCCAGCCCGTCCTTAAGGTGCAATTCCGGGAGTTTGCGAACCAAGTGGTTCTGAGTCCCCAGCGCACAATAGCTTTTATTCCCCCAACGAACACAAGTGGCCTGCCAAGTAGTGCAGCCTTTAACTGAAACAAGTAACGGCTTGAAAGGAGCTCCATAGCCTTTCCCGTGGCACGTGAGGGACATTCAAAGCCCGTTAATTATTAACCAGGGACACAAGAGTGCATTTCAGATAATCCGCACTGGATTCAAAGCATCTGAAAAGGCTGCGCTGGCATCTTACGCGCTTAACATGAGTTGTAACTTTGGTATGAGGTGATAAGGCCAAATCAAGTAAGCAAAGCAAGAACAAAGAACATGTACGAGTAACAGCAATAATAGGCATGAAGCGGGATGAAGCCAGGCAACTGTATCAGAATAGCCAAGGAAAAAAGCATCACTTATTCCTGAAATAGTTTCACAGCGATGCAAGAAAGAGATGACAATAGGGTGATCGGCAGTGGGAACCACAGCGCAGTCTCAGGAGCCAATGGCTTTGAATTGCATAGAGGCTCTTGCGACACGTAGGAAAGGAAGGGCCGGCGGAGCAGCAAAACTCCCCGCAAATGGCGTTACGGAAACCAATCAAATGGCCGTCAGGTTTAGCAACGTTTGGGGAATGGTAGTGAGCACTGTAAAGGAAGGGACTCCGGCAACACCGCTTTTGTCGCCATTAAACCTCAGAAACCGAAACTTGGAAGAGCGCTGGAGAAGCGCCAAGTGCACGTGGAGCACCAAAAGGCAAACAGGCTGAAGCAGGTGGTCGGGAGAAGCTGCCACACAGCGGCGGCGTTATCGGAGGCTGCTTCACGCGACATCAGAAGGAGAGTGGCGGGATATTTACCGCAATATTTCACATGCACTCAATCCTTCATTGGAATGAGGCGTTCCGAAACTAAAGCTCAGCAGCACCCTGTCAACGTGGCGGAGGCGGCTCTTCGGGAAGTGTGAAACGTTATGCACGCCACTAAACCTTTCCGTGTAGTGCCTTGGCTGCCCATTGTGCCAATCAAGTTGCCACAGAGACAAAAAAAAATAAATGAGAGCGGCAGGTTTCCTCGACATAATTCTGAAACCTCTTCATTTTGAGAATGTCGCTTTCAACCGAGGGCCGGTGAACGAATTCCAGAGAGTCACAGCAATGAAGGGGGCCTCGTGGCGTTCGCGTCGCCCTTTGGTTGAATTATCTCCCTTCAGGGCAGTGGTCTGTCGGTTGTAGTGTCGGGGCTTATTTGTCAGGCCGTCAAAACAGGCCCAACCCACAACCGAACAGTTACGCATCGCGACATGAGACAGAACCACTCCGAAGCGAACAACTTACATCTCCAGCGAGCGGCCTGCATACAAAATCCTTATCGGCCTCCTGACAATCATCAGGTGTTTGTTATCCGTGCTCCAGCAATAAGCAAAGAAACCGCCACTCAGCGGCCAACACAAAAAAAAAGAAATTGTTATTAAATTTTTAAAAACATCCTCGAAAAGGGCTTCCATCAGTCCAGGAATACCTGAAGCTCTTTTAGATCATCAAAATAAATAAACATTATTTTAACTCAAATAACCATAACACTCCCAATGGCACCTGTTAATCGCAAATCAGATTAAATGCATCCAATAAATATGCCAGACAACTACAATTTATAAAATTAGCAGGTAATTCACCAAATGGTATAATCCTTTTCATCTCGTCCAAGAGCTGGAATTGTATTCCCGACGTAATGAAATATGCATTTAAAACAAGTTCCTGTGGGGTTATGCATCGCACAATTATTTTTGGAGTAGTTATTCTTTTCTTTCTCTTTTTATTGTGCGGGTTAACGACCGACGGAATGACCCCACACTAGCGAAGGAGAGGAAATGCATTTATGTGCACCAAGTCTCTTCACATGCTATCGTGGAGCTCAACAACTTCAGAGAATACTCCACACCCGCTAAACCTCGCGCATGGGGACTAAGCCTGCCCACCTCGCAAGTGGATGGTGCCCACGCCACGAACGTTGGTTTAGAGGGATGTTAGAAACTACGGTGTGCGACCCCTCCGTCAGTTAATGTGGTGTTTCACCTAATGAAGCCATCCCCTGCCTTGTGGTCAGTGGCGTGGAGCAACTCCGGTGGGTTGTTATTAGCCAGGGTCCTCAGCCGCGGAACACTTAACAAACTCGTCTCCGCAGATTAACGTGCGCTGCTGCCAACTTTCTGTTATTAAGGTCACGAGACGCTCATCCTGGTTTCACATCACCCTTCACATTTGGTTGATGCCCCAGTGTTTCACATTCCGTGCTAAAGAATAGCGCACCTAACAGTTTCCATCAACTCTTAGGTGTTAGACCTTGAAGCCACCACGGGGCGTTCATCACAAGCACTGAGGAGGCATTCCGTTTTCAAAAAATGTTCAAATCAGTTAAGTTAACTAATGAGTAAGGTATTGCAACAGTGTGAATATTGCTAGATTGGTGAGTTTTTTTTAAGTCAGTGCGAGTTCGATTCCGCTGCTTGCATTGAGTTCCGTTTTTTCCCTTTGCCTTAATGTAATTCTGTTACACCTTTCACGGATCTTTTTTACACCTTAGACGAGGTGCGTGGCTTGTAGCGTGGTAATGGTGTTTTTTGTAGTGCTTGGGAAAACGATAGCGCACTATGGTCTGCTTTCCTGGCTTAATGCCTTCTTCATGATATTCAATTTTCTTGGGACTGACGGTGCGGGTGACGTTTTGAATCTTGCTTTCGTTGGCCCACTAGCTAACTTTACATTATCCTGGCAACGCGTATTTTCATTCCTTTCGCTCACCGGAACTGCTTTACATTTTCGAAATGGCTTCGTGGGTTGAGTCCCGGATACCAAATTACATGTAAGGACATCCAGACAAAACACTTGAGGAACAGTGCATAAAGATCCACGAGGGAGACCACTAGGGATGGTGCTGACCTCGGAAAAATGAGCATCCGGGGCAGAAAAATTCCGTTGCTCAGCTTGACATTTTCAGAGCAGTTCTTGTCTTTTCTGGAGCTGCTCGCACCACGCTTAATCGTCCTTGCCCTGGAGGGTTGCGTACTACGCCCTCAGGGCAACAGACACTTGAATTCCGCAAGATCCAGGAGAGGATATCATAATAGAATCCAAACCCTCCCTTGAAGACGGCAGAAAATCGTATAGAAGATATTGGGGCTAAAAGCCATTGGTGGGGAATTGTGTGCTCCGCTGTCATAAGGTAAGATGGTTTTTCTCTTCCAAAGGCTTGCAGGATGGGTTGTTCACAATATTTATTGCATTTCTCGTCCTTAACCCTGGTGATTTTAGCCATCAGAATTCTTAGAGGAAGTTTAGTGGCATGCGTTCTCCAATTGCAGGCTGGTGAAGAGGGGTCCTTAGTTTCTCCTATTTTCCGTGATCTCTCAGTTACGTCACACGTTAACTGGTTATGTAATTGTTAAAAAAGTGGAGATTACCTTCAATACTGACGAAATTTGCTTTTCACCCCTTCGACCCATGATGTCATTTAAGAGGTGCGTAACCACTGTCCTTCGGACCGAGTTCCGTATTTTAAATGAAGGGACTATTATTGAACAAAATGTGTGCTATTTATTTGGTATAAAGTGTTAATCACTATTTTTTCCTGATAGGAACATTTCTTTCGGGAGGGTCAAATTCGGCCATCCACATCTTACTTCACTCCTGCAACAACAACAACAGTTTTTGTTGAGTTCCCCCGGCTGAAAGCACTGGGATCAAGAAAAAGGTAGGATATAAGATGCTGAATTCTATTATTTCTGAGTTCTTATCATTGGTTTCAACTTTTATAATTTGTAGTGGCTCTCTTCTCAATCTAATTTTTGAATTATGCATTATCATATACCACCATAATATCCCTAATGTTTTCAATTAAACCTTTTTTCTCCCATTCATCTTCGATCGTATGATTGGAGTTGAAAAATTAGTTTTGAAGGGAACCTGTCAAACAGGAAGACAATAACTTGAATTGAAGGATGTGCAGGATAAGTGTTGGGAGGTGTCAAATATAATGGTGATGGTTGTTGTGCTAATCACTGGGGTGATGAATTCACAGACAAAGGGGAGAATTAATGAGGATGATTGTAACCCTCTCTTCCATGTGGTGGAAGCGGTGACAGGAATTTGGCATGCGAAAAATAGTGAACAGAAGGTAGGCAAAAGGGTTAGAGAAGTCCTTTTTGGTCAGGGAAAGCAGGGGGTAATTGAAAACGACATTTGGAAGTTCTCACAAAATTTTAACCGGAAATCAAACAGGAGCGCACTTTTCGGATCCGAAAACAACTTTGAATGAATGCCACAGCCACCCAAAAGCGTGTCCTCGGGTTTCTGTGTTTGCTCACCGGAGCAAATAGGGAAAGAAATATATTTGAGCGTTGGTGATCGAAAACAGTGGAAACTGGTCAGGCGATGAGAATCAGAGTGAAAATATCGAAGACGTCTTTGGCACAGTATGGAGCGTTGAGTCCCACAGAGGGGTCAGCAGTCAGTGTATAAGCTACAGTAGGAGTGGCAATGAAGAAAAGGAAAGGAACTTGAAAAAAACCTCTACCCGCTTGAAAAAAAAATGAAAAAAGGATATTTTGGGCAACAGAACACCAAATACGACGGGAAAAAAAGGAAAAGCCTGCACAGTCATCACGATAACCCAACCTTGGCTAAGACTTTTGGGACAAATCACTCCAAAAAACGAACGCAATCCGAGGTCCTCCCCAGGTCTTGCATCCCCAGTACCCGAAAATACACCGCAGGCCGTACAGCTAGAAGTATCTCAACTGAAACCCGAATCGGAAAGGGCAGCTAAGAAACTCCCACAAAACAATACAAACAGTACCATACAGATTCCCAAGTTTTCTCGTAGCGGTTCTATCATAATCCGGAACTCATGACCTATTTTAACCGCCTTGTACAACTTAAGAAACAATTTTGCTTCACAACATCTCTTCTAGTGATAATCTGCCCCATTCATTGGTGTTTCAAAAGTCTGAGATCAGTTTCTTTCCTGTCAATACAACGTTGTGCCTCCCAACTTTTTCTCTGGGGTTAAGAAGGGTTAGGGAATAGGTATAGGAGACCACGCAGTCCCTCAAAAAAAACGTCCTTTTGCCGATACGCATGATACTTTCCAATCGTAGCCTCCTTGTCCCTAGGGTATCACCTCCATTCCAGCTTCATCTCGCCCCTCAACGGGTCACATCGGAGGAGAGCGACCATATCGTGGTCATTTCTTCACAGAGTTAGAGGCAATCACCATGTCTACCATGGTCATGGAAAACTGCACCCCCTCTGGACTCCAAGGCTTCCGCTGAGAACTCTTGACAACTAAGAAAATGGCATCTAGGTGACAGCACCACTGGTTACTGAACGAAAATGGACAGAAGTTCATAAATGTGCCATTTGCTTTCTTTTACAAAATTCAGCAGCATGAGCATAGGAAGTTTTGCGGAACATACCAAGAGGTCCTCTGGACAAAGGAATGGGAGAACAGGGTCCTGAACAGGAGAGAGAAAAAAATCAGAGTGTAAAAAAGGGAAGTGCGGAAGTGAAATGGCGACATCCAATGCCTGAGAATAGCAATTAAAAAAAATGGTCAAGAAACTGAAAATGTCTTCTTTCAAATGGCCTCGAGAGAGGGATATCGTAATGAAAGGGTAAAACTCAGAAAAAAACATCCCATCATGAAGGAGGCGAAGAAAAGTGAGAATGTATTATGGGATAGAGAGGAGATCCTAAAACTTAGGAGAAAGGCGTGGGCCGAATACAGCCGTCAGAAGAATGATGAAGCCGCCACTATCAATGACATGAATGTCTCAAATATTTTCGATTGGGATAAAGTAACTCCCATGCATCCGTATTTATTTCCATTTTTGATCATCTAAATGAAAAACAACAACAATTATTATTTTCAAAGGATAAAATTACTCGATACCTCAGGTACATTTACAATAACGACATTCACAATCTTTTACTTAAAATCATTATTTTATAGTAATTAGCTGTAGTGGTTTATGGAAAACGGATACAAAATGATATTGTTCTGTGATGCATTTCATCAGCACTCACTGTGAAATAATGGAATTGGTACTGATTGTCATGTGAGAGGATGCCACCAGAAAAGTAACATTTACAGAAGTTCCATGGGGTTGGTGGGGGGCCCCCGCAAGAAAAAAACAGTCAGCATGCAACCAGCCATGACCATTTCCCCTCACAGTCCATATTGTCACATTATCTCAAATCTCCTTGAGCACTCAGATAAAAAATGAAGAATTTCACCACATAAAATATAAAGTGCGTAAGTCGCCTTCACGTGTGTTTGGGGAAGTGATAAGAATGTAAATGTTCATTAAGCACTTTGTGAATTTGTGTGTAGTGCGATGGTTTGTATTTTTCAAAGAGTGTAAAGTGGTGAATAATTATATTTCCCATCATATCTATCATAACAATCTGCATGATTCATACCCCCTCCAACATTATATAAAACAGTAGCTTTTCAGTAACAAGGTGTGGTTATAAGAGAATTGTAATTGGTTAAAGAATTGAAGTATATGTTTGTAATATATTTGTGTTTCATTTAATGTGTTTTTTTATATTGATATAGCATATCATTCTCTAATAATACCCAAATAACATTGGTCGTTTCAATGAGTTTTGCACTTATTATAGTTTTATTAATAGTAATTTTGCTGCTAAAAGGAATTTGTGAATAACATCGCCGGATTACAGTGTGAAATAAACCATATTTTTGTTTATATATATATATTCTCTCTTATTCCAGGGTAAATAAAATGATTGTGACAGTGTGTCCCATTTCAACTTTTGACAACAAATTTTTTTGAGCACTGCATACTCTGTGCTTGACATTTCTCTCACTATTTTTATTGTTGATGTTTTCGGTTGAAGTTGAGTGTGATACTTTCTCCCCAAGCTTTTAAACCTATTCCTTTAGAATCTTACCGATAAGCACCACCACGATAGCATACAACGCAAAAACATCCAGTCTATGATAAAAATACAGTGAGGGCAAAATGATATCCAAGGAAAGTGAAGGGAAACCCGCTCCAAAATGGACGATGGACAGTTTCGTGGATGATGTCCTGCTCCAGGGAATTCAGGATAAGGAAAATATCAACCTCTTCCATTTCCTTAAGAACTACTACAGAAACGTCAAGCCGGATCTTCGCCGCTTTACCCTCAGTGACTTTCTCGACAAACCGGAACAGTGCATTGAAGAGGTTGACTTGCGCGAATGTATACTTAGAAGGATGCCTCATATGTTAAGGAAGTTACAGGAATGTATGTTCTCTGTCATCCGGTATCTTAGAGATTGTGGAGTCCGAACCATTCAGGACTGGACCGCTTGGCAGCACGATGTACATTTGGAAAATATTCCCAGAATCATCTTGGATCAAGCCGTCCGGGAAACGCGAAAGAGGTCCCACTCTCAAAAAACCTACGAAAGTCGACCGGTACAAAACATAATTGAGACTAGTAGCCACAAAACCAATGAAATAACAAGCATTCCAAGCCTACAGCGCCAAGGACTGACTATGAACAGTGAGCTGGAAGAAATTTTTCGAAAAGCATGCGAAACATGGGATAACGTGTACCTCGTGGATTTGTTGAGTGAAGAATATGGAAAAATGAAATGCACTCACAACCCCACTGTCAGTATTGCGGATTTTCTCGAATACCCATCCCAATGCGTGCAAGAAAGTAGGCTGAGGGTAAAACTTCTCAAAGAACTTCCGGAAAAGCTGCAGCACCTGAAGGAACGTATTTTTCGTGACCTGAAGTTTCTGCGTAATGAAGGCATCACAACCGTCAAGAATTGGACACGTCATCCGGCCTATCACGACCAGGTGAGTGCAACATTCCGAAGCATATTGGCCACGGCCGGTCGATTGACAGCAGAAGACATGTCTAGTGAGGAGGAGGAGGGTATACCAAGTCTTCAGGCATAACAACATACCATTTAAAATATTCATGTTTGCTATGAGTGTTTATGCGGTTGACTGGAATTAACTTTCACCATTATCACCAATGATTATTGTATATAGCTCCATTCCGCTACTATATTCTCGCTATCAATCAACTTTCTATGGAGGCAGCACGATGGGAGGTTGAAGTAGGGGACTATGTACTATGAAGACGCTTGCGTAGAAAGCACACAGCTGCGAGGAAGATGAAGCCACCACTATCAATGACATGAATGTCTCAAATATTTTCGATTGGGATAAAGTAACTCCCATGCATCCGTATTTATTTCCATTTTTGATCATCTAAATGAAAAACAACAACAATTATTATTTTCAAAGGATAAAATTACTCGATACCTCAGGTACATTTACAATAACGACATTCACAATCTTTTACTTAAAATCATTATTTTATAGTAATTAGCTGTAGTGGTTTATGGAAAACGGATACAAAATGATATTGTTCTGTGATGCATTTCATCAGCACTCACTGTGAAATAATGGAATTGGTACTGATTGTCATGTGAGAGGATGCCACCAGAAAAGTAACATTTACAGAAGTTCCATGGGGTTGGTGGGGGGCCCCCGCAAGAAAAAAACAGTCAGCATGCAACCAGCCATGACCATTTCCCCTCACAGTCCATATTGTCACATTATCTCAAATCTCCTTGAGCACTCAGATAAAAAATGAAGAATTTCACCACATAAAATATAAAGTGCGTAAGTCGCCTTCACGTGTGTTTGGGGAAGTGATAAGAATGTAAATGTTCATTAAGCACTTTGTGAATTTGTGTGTAGTGCGATGGTTTGTATTTTTCAAAGAGTGTAAAGTGGTGAATAATTATATTTCCCATCATATCTATCATAACAATCTGCATGATTCATACCCCCTCCAACATTATATAAAACAGTAGCTTTTCAGTAACAAGGTGTGGTTGTGAAGGGAGGCTGTTCAGGTCCAGTGTTTTCCACGTATCGAATCTTTCAAGTTTTTTATCACTTTGTAAGATCACATTATCACTTTTACAAACAAAAACACAATATGCGCGATATTTTTTATTTTTTGTCATCTCATGTTTAGCATTATTTCCCCATGTTCTTCTCGTACAATCATGTTGAGTAGGCAAAAGGAAGTTGAACAGTGTACCGTAACAATTGATGCCGAGTTGGTGGTTTAGTAATGGTGGCATTTGGGGCTGGTACGCCTTTGGATTGATTCTCATTGCATTTGTTGTATTCGTGGTATTTTGTTTTCGAGGTGGTTTCTATTAACTGTAAGGGAAAATTTCAAGACGTTATCCATGATCATGGATTTTATGTGCTTCTCTGATTATGAAAAATACCGCAGTAATACACATCTCATGGCACGATGAAGATGTAACATGGAAACAGGTTGGACTGATTGGTTCTTAGGGCTTGAACCACAGAACTAGGTATTTGAAATCACTCTTTAACGGCAACATACGAAAGGAATACTATTTTTTTATTTTGTGCACCTATTTTCTTAGCCCCCACACAATTGTTTATGCAGGTTTTAGCAAGATTACGAAATCAGAAATATGATGGGAAAAGTTTGCAGTCATGAGAGTTTCTTCGTTTTCTCTTGAGTGTTTTGTAATTTGGTGAATTTTTGGTGTGTTGTGGTGGTGGTTTTTGTAATGAACATCGTGATGGTAGTATCGGCTGAAAAGAACAACAATAACAATAAACATTGTGCCATCTGCTGCATGTCGTCAGCTACTGTGGGTATTTTTCAGAGTGTTAAATGAGGGAAGTCGTTACAGAAAGCTTCGAGAAAATCCATTTTTGAAAGCGAGAATGGAACTACGATTTTAAGTGGAATTTTTCCCAAGGAGTACCAAGTCCTGCGGAGCTGCGGAAAGTGGTTCGGGGTGTGCTTAAATGATAGGGAAAACTACTTTTGAAAATCCATCCACCGGGACTTGATTTGTATGTGTACTGCAGAAGAAAAAGATGCACCATTCAGTCAGGAGTCTGTACGGCAGCTCTGTTGGAGGAGTGCGGCATAATTACGATGTGGTGAGGGTGTGGAAGACAATTGCTCTATTGGCACTGGGGTTTGGTGGAGCGTCACACAGTGGCGCAAAGCATGTAAAAGCAACGTGGAATAATGTAGTAAGTCAGTGTTTGGATAAAGGACTGAAACTTTTTTTAGAGGAATCACGAACAACTTTGATGGAAAAACTGAAAGTTGAAGAATAACGAAACGAAAGCTTGGAGGAATACCACCAATGTTGTGCAGGAGGGTAGGGTTGAGGCATATGCGTCAAATACGGCAAGTGATTAGAGTGTCTAAGCTTTCCTCAGCGGTAAAAACCCTAAAGTTAGCACTAGAAATAGCGTAATTGACACAAAGCTAAGGCAATTTAAAATTTTTTATTAACAAGAAAAGCAGGTGACGGCACCACACAGATTTCACAAGTCCAGAGTATGCGGAGGAATATTTACACATTACTCAGAAATTAGAATGACAAACTCAACATGAGCAAACAGGTGGGGGCAAAAAAAATTCACAAATCTATGAGCGGGAAAGTGGCTCAACAACAATTTCGCCACTCGGGTCTCTCTCGGTTATATTATTTAACTAAAAAATACATTGTTGTTCTCAAGTTGATTTATTACGCTACATTTTCATATCTTTGAAAGCTTATAAAAGTGTAATTCATTTTTTCTCCATTTTTCCCCCTAGAGTTAGGAATCACAATTTGGGAATGGTTAAGAATGCTAGTCACCCAACACCGATGGTTTGCATTTGAAGGATACTTTCCAATCGTAGCCTCCTTGTCCCTAGGGTATCACCTCCATTCCAGCTTCATCTCGCCCCTCAACGGGTCACATCGGAGGAGAGCGACCATATCGTGGTCATTTCTTCACAGAGTTAGAGGCAATCACCATGTCTACCATGGTCATGGAAAACTGCACCCCCTCTGGACTCCAAGGCTTCCGCTGAGAACTCTTGACAACTAAGAAAATGGCATCTAGGTGACAGCACCACTGGTTACTGAACGAAAATGGACAGAAGTTCATAAATGTGCCATTTGCTTTCTTTTACAACCATAACCCGGCATACCTGCGATTATTAACTGTGGAAGATGTGAAGGTAAGAAGATGTGTGGGTAAGTCAAGTGGAGGAAAACGAGGCACGAAGCAGGTTAACGGTGAAGAGCTGCGTAAAAGAATAAGGAAAAACAACCCCAAGCCCAGCGAGCACAAAGACAAGTCTGAGAGCCAACTTTTTGAAGAAATGAAGAATGGAAGTTAAATGGCGATATCCAGTGGGAAGGCGATAAAAAGGAAATAAAATACAAAATATTTCTTTGAAAATGTTTTTTATGGAAATTTTGTTGCCTACAATAAATAAAATTCAGACAATACAGGGAACCAAGTGTAAAATACGGACCAATTTAGAAAACACGGTACCATTCCCTTTCATCTCACAAATCTATCATCAATTAGCGTATAGTGATTATTGAAACGTGGTTAGATGTCTTTCTGTCTTTCAGGTGAAGGATAGTTGCCCATTTTTCAATGTTTGTGCACTCATAAAAGTCCTACATTTTTTGGAGTGAACAAATTGGTGATGAGATTTTTCTCCATCGACTAGTTTTCTAGTGTGTGCAATACCCCTCATATATTTTGCAAATAGCATGTTAGATCATAGGGTCCTGGTTTCGGGGTGTTTGTGTCAGCGAGATTTTTGAAGACTGTAGTATGGGAACATATTTTCAGAGAGAATAAGTGGGATAACAAGTTGGAGTGTGAGTTCATTTGAACCTCCTCTTGACGGATTATATAACCCTATAAACAACACTCAGATCGCAAAGATACCCTGAATAGCATATAGCCTCGTTATTCCTGCTAGAATAACTTTTAAGACATTCACTGCCATGACTTTTACTGTTCGTTTTCTAATTATGCTTAAATTTATACAAATAACGAGTACCTGTTCCACCTCTAACGTGGTTCGAGACTTCGATTGTAACACACTGACTCGTCACTAACTCACACAAAAAAACGCATTTACGATCGCAATGCATTAACATTTCACAGGAGAAACTCTCCAATAACACCAAGTTTTAATGGAATTACAATTATATAAGGAAAACAACGCTTACAAAAATTAAAAATATTGGAATGGAATAGTAATAAAAATAATTGTCACGCGAAAGTGGTTATTTTTTGTTTGCTTCCATGGTAAAAGTGTATTTTGTTCTTGAGGAGTGAAATGTTGGAATAACACTCGCTCCTCAAGAGAAAAAACACACGACGATAATGAAAATCGCCGTTAACCAAGTTCCACAATTTCCCCATGTCTTTCCATGATGGCCAGTTTTCAAAAAAATGGTTCATTCTCTAGACAAAATCAAGTGAACAAAAGAACATCATCTGGAATCACTAGTGGATAAACATTTTCACCACTAGATGCAAAATTCTGCAAAAAACACATCAGTGATGTGCGGGTATTTCTCAAGTTGGATATAGAGATATATAAAGGCATGATTTTACAACTGATGAAAAGGACATGTAAATAGGAAATGTGATGATAAAGGTGTTAGATATCATATAATCAAGATTGATAGTGAATGCTAAAACAATGTAAAAAAATCAACTTGGAAGGCATGGAAAGGTGCGCTGACACAATAAAGCTATTTACTTTTTTTTATTGGGTATGGTTATTTTTCGAAATTTATATGTTACCTATGAAGCTTTTCAGATGTGGAACGGATGCTTCACGAGTCCTTCGCAATACTACTCCTGAACCCACTGTGGCTAAG
Source organism: Trypanosoma congolense (assembly GCA_002287245.1). Lineage (NCBI taxonomy): Eukaryota > Euglenozoa > Kinetoplastea > Trypanosomatida > Trypanosomatidae > Trypanosoma > Trypanosoma congolense. The sequence goes on along the minus strand of NHOR01000480.1, from coordinate 20,109 downwards.
GATACACTAACACAAACGTCCATGATGCTTGGATGTTCATTTCCTAAAGTGTGCTAACAGCACTTCCTCCACCACTTTGAGTCCTATCCTCATATTGCCTGAATAGTGTTCCTGAGAAGAATACTCCTGCTCGTCTGCAACATATAACCGAAGTCGAATACAGTCTTCCCATGGTTCCGCCATGCCAAATAATAAATGGCTTCCTAATATGGGATTGTATGCCATGAAAACACACTTCCTCTGCCGTATGCGTCAGCCTCGCAACCGAAGGACACTCGGCTCCCTGACCGCAAGGCGTCCTATAACCTTTTCAGCATTCTTCATCACACAATTCAAAATTATTAAATGAGAGAACCTATAAAAAACGACTGAAAAGCAGAAATCAAAACTATCAGTAAGTGCAGGTGGTGGTGCGTCACTGCCTGTCTGTGATGGCGGGTTTTGGTGAGTCCTGAAGCATGAAAAGCGCTTGAAAGGAGCACCAACAAGCTCTCATTATCGCTTAACACCTACTGCACAACCACTATCAGTACTATGGACTCTCTCATCCACCTGAGAGTGGGGCATTCGAGAAGATTAAATAAACTCTCACGGCACTCCAGCTTGCTGATGTTTCTCCTTTCTCCATTGGAAATATTGTGCATGCGGAAGGTTTTGGAGGGTACAACACCCCGGGTTCCAGCGCCATCACTGATCGCCGTACTAACGAGGCCTGTGGCCGCTTAACTTCACAAATCGGACGGGATATGGTGCATTCGGCCAAGTATGGTCGTACCCAACAGCGGCCGACGGACTTCAGTGAGTCGCCGCCAGAAGACATACAAGTATCGCACGTGGAGATGTCGTGGATTTCAATTTATTCCCTTTCTCAACGCTTGTTAGAGACACTTCCACAGCTAATATTCTTCCGTATATTGGTAATGTCCTCTCATTTGTGAAGGTACCTCACTTTTATGCCGTAGATGGCTTGGATGAAATCGTTTGTCATTTGTACAGACTCGCGGTTTGCTCACGGCAACCATTCCTCGATTCAGATAAAATTTTCCTAGATTTTTCCATTTCATGCTTGATTTTGTCGTGTGTAATAATGGGCTTTATCATGTAAGTAATACAGTGCACGTCTCTCCTGTTTTGTGTCTGTATGCTTGGCAGCTTTCTGGTACATGATGTGGAGTCGCTTGTTGCACAAAGGAGGCTCCTCCATCATACATTGACAAAGTCTCTTACGGACGACCGAGTTTTTTGGCGTTATATTTCTCATTTTTATTTTTGTTCAAAATTACTGCACCAGTTGTACCGTAAACAATTTTCATATCTTTTTGTTTTTTCTTACACTCGTCTCAAGTGTATATGTAAATGAAGAAGCCAAACACTGAAGAAATTAGCATCCCGAACCGCTTGCATGGAATTAGTTTTCAAATAGAAGTATAACACGTATAATGGTTCTTCCTCTAATAAATAAACGGTTAATGGGTAAAGGGAAGGAGGGGAAAAAGATATAAAACTTTTTTCACAAAGCTGCAGTTATACTCTTCACTTGGAGTCAACTCATCTTTGATGAACATACTTCTATATTCATTTTGTTTACGCTCTGTGACCAGCGAGTCACCATCTTGTGAAGCTGTTTCTCTCCTTTGGGATGACTCCTCCACTCTACGTTTTCTTTATGCTCTTGCTCCTCGGCATACGTGATCCTGAGAACGTAGAGCACATGCACAACATTGCCTTCTGAGACTAGTTTTATCTTAAAACGGTTGGCTTTGATGGCCGCTTAGTTACCGCGAATGGATTTCAACAGGGGAACGAAGACACGATGGTCCTCGGCGGAATTTTGAAGGACGGTTACGTATTTGAGGAATAAATTCCTTTCATCTTTGTCACATCCCTTAACTGTAAGAATCCCATAGCACCACGCTGTGTTATGGACAATGTTATTAGTCTCCATTTATGCGTCTTTGTTCTGCGAGTGCGTGAGGACTTCATCACTAGATGTGTCCCTTCACTCCTTGTACATCTCAACGTGAACTTTGCGTCCATTTACTCCACGATTTCTTTTCTCCATCGCCTTTGTGTATGTTGATGTCGTATCGAATTACCTATATGTCGTTGTTGCTGCTTTCTTCGTAGCATGTTGTGAGGAACTCTCTATTGCTCAACCAGTCTGCCTACCGCTTGAAGACGCTCATGAACTCTTCCATTCTCCTCGCGGAAATCCCAGTTGACACTGAAGCTTTTATGCTGGCTAGTGTGAGCCGCTCAATAACCTGCTGCATGACGACGAGGTGCTCGTAAACATACAGAAAGAAGGCATAACTCTTGCCACGATTGAGATTCTTACCATCTGGAATGGAGCCTTTGGTCCAGATAGTATCCCATATCGTGTATATAGTATAGATTTTTCGTCATATTTCTCGTGATTCTGTATCACACAGCCACTCATTACTTCTATTTTTTCTTGTAATGTGATGCGCGGCTGTTATTCTACACAACCCCTTCGTATTACGAATGTTCTCTGCCGTTGATTTGCTTTCCAAGTAACAAATAACATTCATCCATATCATAACATCCCGTGAAAATTTTTCTCCAAGAAATAATCTTCACTAATTGTGAATATCTCAAGTTTGATGCCTACAAAACGACTATGGCACATATGAAAAGGGTAAAAAGTTTCCATACTGAAATTCTGTTAAAATCTTGAAAAATGAGTGGTACGTTAAAAAAAGTTAAAATTTGAAAAAACTTTTGTGCTTGTCAAGATAAAGTCAAGCATCTAAGAGACATGGAACATCTTATCCACGATTTAAATGTTGCATTGCGCTACAGCATTTACTTGGTGTCATTTATGCCGATAGAGAATTCCATTTTTTCTTGCTGTTGGTACTTGAGTTGTTCGGGAGCGCCCATGTCATAGGTTCAATGACTCAGGATAATGGCAAACGCCGCACCACGATTCAGGACGGCGATGATGTTTTCGGTGAAGCTCTGGTGCTCCACAGCCCAATATTCAGTCACTACAGGGAAAATGTTTTTCAAATTTTTAAAGATTTTTTTTGATGTCGTAGATGTTGGAGTACTCCTTCAAACTGGATAGCCGAGGATGGTCTTTGTTCTCACACGATGTTCGTGTTTTATGTGCCTCTGCGCATGCTCACCACAAAGGCATGGTTCCTTGCGCTACCATTTGTGGACCAGAAAAACACATCAATTCACGTGACTTTTTGACGTTCATTATTTCCCCAAATACAACATTTATCATTTTTCCTCTCCGTCGCCAACAGAATGCCGCAAAAGCTCTGGAGGCGCTCGTCACATTTTCACCGTCGACAATTTTCAGGTGTTTGTCAAGGGTGGCGGAGTTTACGTTATATTGTTCCATCAAGAAGTTCTCCTCATCAACCGGGAGAAAGTCATTGTTGTCAGACTTTTTTTCATTCATGCAGTAGCACACAATGCTTTTCCTGTCGATAGTTTTGGTCTCATACCCTATGAGAGAGAAGCTGTAGGTAAGGTTGTAAGCGGTCCAATAAATATAGGTCTTTCATGTGTGACATACATTCCTCAGAACTTTCGCGGCCTCTTCCATGCGCCAAGCCGAACACACATAAAGTATGACAGCATTGAACACCTCTTTTTTCACTGGAAACAACGTGAATATAGACATGTGGTCGCACTTTCCTGCTTCTGATATCTCATCCACTACATCAAAACATCCACGTATTCTCCAGATATCTTCTTATATATTGTGTTTCTTTCCGTATTGAAGCACTTACTCTTTAAACTGGATGACACCGATGCTTAGTGTGACATGAACTCCTACTCTGACTTCAGCTATCCGTTAGTATAATATATTCAGTTATGTTAAACATCTATTCTTATATACAAATATATGTAAACAAATAAATCATTTCCATATTTTCTTTTTTATAGATGAGAAATGGCATAACACGTGCTTAAAATGTTACTACATTGCAGTGCATTAGATCGAAACGGTGAAATGTAGTAATGTTTTACGTTTTACAACTATAACAACCGCCGCCACTGATTCATTGCAAAGCGGTTAAATTTAACCAATTGCGGTGTTTGTTTTTTAGAAGAGTAAATGACCATGCTGCACATTAATGTAGTGTATCATTCATAATTATTCTTCCATGAGTTTAAAAAATAATAAACGAAAACAATTATGTTATTTTACTTTTGCACCCTTGTTAGTACTTCAAATATTGTTGTTTCTCTGGGGACTAAGATAAACCAAAATGCATGTCACACATGATCAACGGAAAACTTTTATTTGATATTGATTGCTCTCACAGTGTCCAGAAAACGTGACAGCAATGCTTTGTTTATAGTTTCTGCCAGTTTTTTGCCATTTATTTTATCACACTGCCAATATAGCGTACAAAAGACCTGTAACTTAATACCGAGAAATTAATCAAGAAAATGATAATTATTGTAAATTCAGCGGTTAGCTTGTGAAACCCGACGTTTAATCATCTCCTATCACATTACATGTGATAAATTATTTCCATTTGTTGGTAAACACACCTTAATTGCAATGGTTTGTCGAAGAGCCGACACGCTGACCATTAAAACAAAACCAGAGTTTAATCGAAGTACTTTGGATAATAAGAAAAGTTGCACTCTGAATAATGAAAACCTTACGGAAACATTATTTTCATGTGTTAAATTTGTTGACATTTACTCAAAAAAACTGATCCATACTACACTAATATTTGATACTCTCAGTTATCAATAAATAGTTCCGACCTAAACCCACTACTGCAATCATTATTTGAAAAGGTCCCACAACGTGCGAGAGTTATCACATTGTTGTATGCTCGCTCTTTCCGTGCGCTGACGAAAGTTACCACTGTATCTGTGAGCCTCAAATCAGCCACGCTGTGTCAGGTATGAGCGATTAAAATTTATCATGCATATTAATAATCTTCACATATAAAATGTGCCCGCGGCACCAAAGGGCAGCGTCCAAATCTTAAAACTTTTTTAAATCCCTTGTATATCTTATAGCTTTTCTTTGGTTGTATTAGCTTCGTTTTATTTTGTTAATTTTATTACGTTGGAGTTATATTTAGGATTTTCATGTTAACATTAGCACACAGTTATCCATTATATTTTTTAATAAAAATCATAAATTGCTTAAGAGCTGCTGAGAGTTTTGTTCAACCCCTGTGGGAGGGGAAATCATTTTGTGTTTCCCAGAAGGGGAACAAACTTATTGAAATTATTATTACACGAGACAAAGCGCTCCGTGCCGTGCCAGCGCCTCATGAAAAATAACGCAGTCAAAGGCACATCCAAATAACCTTCTTATCACTTTGCATTTTTGCGCGTCTCTACTTCATATTTTGTTATTAAATCATGGCACTTCTGGGGTTTGGTAAGCCTTGTGAGCGGTCGGTTTGAAGGGAGCATCTTGAAGCGTTTGTCGGCAAGCTGATATGGCCCGTTGATATTTATGTATTTCTTTCCCCACGTTGAGATTTTTTTCACACTCCCCAAAAGATTGAAAAATATTTCTCTTTGAGTGCACACCATCGGAAAAAACATGAGTAGTAATCAAGTGTGTCTTCAGCTTTGTTATTGACGCTTGCGTTGAATTGCTTTATCATTTCCCCATTTGTACCTCTGTTTGTCCATTAAAGATCCCTTGAAACGGTCGTAGCTACAATGCCCGGAACAGTTTTATGACCTGTGAAGCTCACGCTGACAATCCCAAATATCCTCCGCAAATTGCACGGGACACTTCGAAACATTTGTATTAACATATACACTTCATATTAAATACGTAGCTTGTGTTAATGGATTAGATGTTTTACCAATTTTCTTCAAAAAAGTAATGCGTTGGCTTTGACGATCAGGGAAGAAAAGCTCTCATGTTATTCTCATTAGGCCTATTTCAGTTACTTCGTCGCTTCTTTTCGTTGGGGGTTATTGCCGTGTTTTTTAGCTAATGGCTCTCTTCTCTGTGGCTGCGTTGTGTGGCCTCATGATGACGCACGCCGTTGTGTATGAAGGATGATATCGATAGTGGTTTAAGTGACTTCATGGATAATGCCTAAATATCCTTCACCATGTGTGTGGGAAACTCAAACTAAACTATGCGCCACGAAACCCGGCACCAGCGGGCATTGCTCAAGCCTCCAGTAATTTCATCATCTTTGATCTCGGGAAACATAAAAACACCCACGCTCCACCAAAGCATGTGGCACCGTTTAAGTTTTTGCGGCTCCAATTTCCTTACGTGTGGGCATCTCCCTCGTGGTCGCCTTCTTTAGAAATGATATGCGATTCTGCTAATACTTCTGTCATGTGGAAGTTGTCGTCTGTTGGTATGTTTCCAACCAACGTTCTCACTTGCCTCAATACCCTAGTCATAGTTCACAAAAATGCCCCTAGGACTCACATTGTTGTTGCTAACCCGCTTCTGAGTTCTACTTAAACTGGAGCCCTAATACCTCTTTATAACTTCTTTCATCAGCGGCAGTCAAACACGCTCGCTGTGAATTCGCACTTTCCTTCTTTCTTTCCTTAATAGCCTCCAGTTGCTCACGCAATTTTTCCCCATCATCCACGATGTGGTTCCTGTGGCGTCTCAAAGCATCCCGTGGCGTACGGAATTTTCGCGTCATACTACTGCTGTCTTCATTTGTTCGGAAAGCGTAAGAACCAACCTTCACACATGACTAGGAATTTACTGAAAGTGAATAAATTACTACACAATTTCTTTCCGTTTGTTTAACTTGCAGGAAATTGATTTAAATGACATATAATGTTCATGTACCGTTAATATCTCTTTAGATAAGAACAACACAAACTCCCAGAAATAGTATGTAAATAAAAACAGAAGCTACCAAATTACCACATTTTGCAAATTTAATATTAATTCATTGACCTACTGGTCACAGGCTCATCTCTTACAGTACGAATTTTTATCCCAATGGGATGAATAAGCAGTTACATCCCTATTGTGCTATCCCATCAAAACCTTTCCAATATTACTACCTGTGTCTGTCTAGCAGCTCTGGTCACGAAAAAGTATTCAAGTACTTTTCCTTGTTACTAGCAGGGTCTTCAACATAAATCAATGGTCGTATCCAGTGACAAACCTTCTATAGATAATAGATAAATTTCGCAATTCCTGTAAAAGTAACTCTGCAAACAAATAACAAGAAAACACTACCCGCTGTAATATTACTTCCATTTAACCACACCAACAAATACATATTGAGTACAGGTACGCATCACAATCAATCATGAGGAACACTATAGTTCCATTTAAACTTCCATCCTATTCCATATCAAAAACCAGAACCACTCAAATACCACTATCAGTTTTCAGAACTTCAACAAACATCAAACTGCCATACAAATCAAATAAAAAGAGTACACAAATATACACTTTCCCAAAACAATCACCAACTACAAAAATAGCAGTAAACAAAAACCAAAAACATAAATTGTTTCACTAAAATAACCTTTAAACTCTAATAAACACCAAAAACAATAAAACAAATTGAAAAAAGAAACGCAACAATAACGCACACTAAAAACAACACGAATACAAATTAAAAAATAAAAAACAAAAACAAACAAGACGACACAACCAAAAAACAACACTAAAAAACGACATAAAACACACTAAGCCAACAGCACCGTATACAAAGCCTGCCGTATACTGCGGGAACCTGGGCGGGGGGTCGGATGACCCTCATGGTGCGTGTGTGTGCGTCTGCGTCTGCGCGCGACCTACGGCCGCGCGCCCCCCCTCCCTTTTTTTCTCCTCCTTTTCCCCCTTCCTTCGCCCCTTACCCCGCGAACTCCATAAAACCCACACACCCCAACCCGAAAAAAAAACTTGAAAAAATAGTGAAAATTTTTTAAAACGGTGACCCTAACCCGGAAGTAGTGCCGGACCCTGCGCAGCTGTTTTTTTTTATTTTTATATAGGGGTATTTAACCGTCAAAAATGGCCTATGGCGACATTCCGGGTTACTTAACCCGAAAAAAAAAACTTGAAAAAATAGTGCAAAATTTTTAAAACGGTGACCCTAACCCGGAAGTAGTGCCGGACCCTGCGCAGCTGTTTTTTTTATTTTTATATAGGGGTATTTAACCGTCAAAAATGGCCTATGGCGACATTCCGGGTTACTTAACCCGAAATGCACCCCTCCCCCAGGGCCCCTAACCCGAAAAAAAAAACTTGAAAAAATAGTGAAAAATTTTTAAAACGGTGACCCTAACCCGGAAGTAGTGCCGGACCCTGCGCAGCTGTTTTTTTTTATTTTTATATAGGGGTATTTAACCGTCAAAAATGGCCTATGGCGACATTCCGGGTTACTTAACCCGAAATGCACCCCTCCCCCCAGGGCCCCTAACCCGAAAAAAAAAACTTGAAAAAATAGTGAAAAAATTTTAAAACGGTGACCCTAACCCGGAAGTAGTGCCGGACCCTGCGCAGCTGTTTTTTTTTATTTTTATATAGGGGTATTTAACCGTCAAAAATGGCCTATGGCGACATTCCGGGTTACTTAACCCGAAATGCACCCCTCCCCCCAGGGCCCCTAACCCGAAAAAAAAAACTTGAAAAAATAGTGAAAAATTTTTAAAACGGTGACCCTAACCCGGAAGTAGTGCCGGACCCTGCGCAGCTGTTTTTTTTTATTTTTATATAGGGGTATTTAACCGTAAAAAATGGCCTATGGCGACATTCCGGGTTACTTAACCCGAAATGCACCCCTCCCCCCAGGGCCCCTAACCCGAAAAAAAAAACTTGAAAAAATAGTGAAAAAATTTTAAAACGGTGACCCTAACCCGGAAGTAGTGCCGGACCCTGCGCAGCTGTTTTTTTTTACTTTTATATAGGGGTATTTAACCGTCAAAAATGGCCTATGGCGACATTCCGGGTTACTTAACCCGAAATGCACCCCTCCCCCCAGGGCCCCTAACCCGAAAAAAAAAACTTGAAAAAATAGTGAAAAAATTTTAAAACGGTGACCCTAACCCGGAAGTAGTGCCGGACCCTGCGCAGCTGTTTTTTTTTATTTTTATATAGGGGTATTTAACCGTAAAAAATGGCCTATGGCGACATTCCGGGTTACTTAACCCGAAATGCACCCCTCCCCCCAGGGCCCCTAACCCGAAAAAAAAAACTTGAAAAAATAGTGCAAAATTTTTAAAACGGTGACCCTAACCCGGAAGTAGTGCCGGACCCTGCGCAGCTGTTTTTTTTATTTTTATATAGGGGTATTTAACCGTCAAAAATGGCCTATGGCGACATTCCGGGTTACTTAACCCGAAATGCACCCCTCCCCCCAGGGCCCCTAACCCGAAAAAAAAAACTTGAAAAAATAGTGAAAAATTTTTAAAACGGTGACCCTAACCCGGAAGTAGTGCCGGACCCTGCGCAGCTGTTTTTTTTTATTTTTATATAGGGGTATTTAACCGTCAAAAATGGCCTATGGCGACATTCCGGGTTACTTAACCCGAAATGCACCCCTCCCCCCAGGGCCCCTAACCCGAAAAAAAAAACTTGAAAAAATAGTGAAAAAATTTTAAAACGGTGACCCTAACCCGGAAGTAGTGCCGGACCCTGCGCAGCTGTTTTTTTTTATTTTTATATAGGGGTATTTAACCGTCAAAAATGGCCTATGGCGACATTCCGGGTTACTTAACCCGAAATGCACCCCTCCCCCCAGGGCCCCTAACCCGAAAAAAAAAACTTGAAAAAATAGTGAAAAATTTTTAAAACGGTGACCCTAACCCGGAAGTAGTGCCGGACCCTGCGCAGCTGTTTTTTTTTATTTTTATATAGGGGTATTTAACCGTAAAAAATGGCCTATGGCGACATTCCGGGTTACTTAACCCGAAATGCACCCCTCCCCCCAGGGCCCCTAACCCGAAAAAAAAAACTTGAAAAAATAGTGAAAAAATTTTAAAACGGTGACCCTAACCCGGAAGTAGTGCCGGACCCTGCGCAGCTGTTTTTTTTTACTTTTATATAGGGGTATTTAACCGTCAAAAATGGCCTATGGCGACATTCCGGGTTACTTAACCCGAAATGCACCCCTCCCCCCAGGGCCCCTAACCCGAAAAAAAAAACTTGAAAAAATAGTGAAAAAATTTTAAAACGGTGACCCTAACCCGGAAGTAGTGCCGGACCCTGCGCAGCTGTTTTTTTTTATTTTTATATAGGGGTATTTAACCGTAAAAAATGGCCTATGGCGACATTCCGGGTTACTTAACCCGAAATGCACCCCTCCCCCCAGGGCCCCTAACCCGAAAAAAAAAACTTGAAAAAATAGTGAAAAATTTTTAAAACGGTGACCCTAACCCGGAAGTAGTGCCGGACCCTGCGCAGCTGTTTTTTTTTATTTTTATATAGGGGTATTTAACCGTCAAAAATGGCCTATGGCGACATTCCGGGTTACTTAACCCGAAATGCACCCCTCCCCCCAGGGCCCCTAACCCGAAAAAAAAAACTTGAAAAAATAGTGAAAAAATTTTAAAACGGTAAACCTAACCCGGTAGAAGTGCCACAACCTGCGCAGAAGCTATTCTCGACAGTTATATAGGGGTATTTAACATTCACAAATGGACTACAGCCATTTTTGGGGGGGTCATTTTTCCCGGGGTGGACCCCCCCAATGGTAGCATGCAGGGACCCCCCCCAAAATTGTGTCACACCCCTAGACCCCTCAAGTGGCTACAACCTCCGGGTGTCGGACAAATTCTGGGCGTCAAACGGCTTTCAACTAAAGCTTATAATAGAACAGTTTCTGTACTATATTGGTATGAGAAGCTCCCAGTTGCGGTTCCCCGCCCACCCCTATGGGTGTGCGGCGGATTCCCGGCCGCATACTGTGGGAACCAGGGTTTCTTCTGAAAAGGAAGGTAGGGTTCATGATGGGGAGCGCCGCCCATCGGACGCGAAGGCGCCGGAAATTTGGTCTGGTTGCCTGGCTGACGGCCAGGCAAACAGACGGTCAGAAAGGTCTAGGGGAAATGCTGCAGAATTTTTGTCGGAAAAAAAGTTTCATGTTACTGTGCAACAGCACAACGGTAGCATGCATGATGAAAGACATGTGTTTTTTGCGACCCCCTCAGAAAAACAGAAAAAATGGTTGCAAGATTTCGTTGAAACAATAACAATGGCCGTCGTGCAACAGGTGCACAGTAGCAAACATGGAAGACACTCCGCCGCACCTGGGAAATCAGCCGTTTTTGACCAAAAAACAAGGTGTACACAGCGCGAAGTGGTGCAACACAGACAGAAACGGTTAGAGGAAAATTCACGTAAAAATAAGCTAAACACGCAAAAACAAGGAGAATATAAACAAGAAACGATGCCAAATGTAAAAGAATCGACAGAAAAGCAGACATGGGCTCAAATAGCCCGACAAACACAACAGAACCAAAAAGCAAAACACAAGATAATAAGGATAATAGCAAGAACCGGTGAGAAGATACTAATACATAAAGACCCCGGTTCCCCACCATCCCGAAAAGACCAGAAATGGGCAAATACCACCTCGGAAGCGTCTACCAAGGCCGTTGGACAACAGGTACACAGTAACAAACGTGGCGGACACTCAGCCGCACTTGGGAAGTCAGCCGTTTTTGACCAAAAAACAAGGCCTGAACAGTGCGAAGTGGTGCAACACAAACAGAAACTGTTACGGGAAAATTCATGTAAAAATAAGCTAAACACGCAGAAACAAGGAGAATATAAGCAAGAAACGATGCCAAATGTAAAGGAAATGACAAAAAAGCAGAGGTGGGCTCATATGGCCCAGCAGACACAACAGAACCAAAAGGTAGAACAAGAAATAAAAGGGATAACGGCAAGAATCGATGAGAAGATACTGAAACATAAAACCTCTGGTTCCCCACTATCCCGAAAAAACCAGAAATGGGCAAACACCACGGAAGCAACTACCAAGGCCGTTGGACAACAGGTACACAGTAACAAACGTGGCGGACACTCAGCCGCACTTGGGAAGTCAGCCGTTTTGGACCAAAAAACAAGGCCTGAACAGTGCGAAGTGGTGCAAAACAAACAGAAACTGTTACGGGAAAATTCATGTAAAAATAAGCTAAACACGCAAAAACAAGGAGAATGTAAGCAAGAAACGATGCCAAATGTAAAGGAAATGACAAAAAAGCAGAAGTGGGCTCATATGGCCCAGCAGACACAACAAAACCAAAAGGTAGAACAAGAAATAAAAGGGATAACGGCAAGAACCGATGAGAAGACAATAACACGCAAAGTCTTTGGCTCCCTGCCAGCCCTAACGGACCAACAACGGTTGAGTACCATCATTGAAGCAACGGTTAAGGCAGTCCTGCAGCAGTTACATAGGAAGCAGCAGGCAACACAGAACGGAAGAGCTGACACAAAGCAGCCAGTCGCTAAGCACCAGGCACCTAGGTCCGGTAAGCAGGCACAGGTGCAGCAGAAAGCGTTAAGGCAGCAGCCACACAACAAACAAGGCATGCCGAAACCACAGCGGCAGCAACAAATACGGAAACAACAAAAGCATAATATGGAGCTACCGCCAAAGACAAAGGAAACAACAAAGACGCTAACACGGGCAGAAATAGCCCAGCAACCACAACAGAACCGAAAGGTACCGCCGAAGAAGCACCCGACAAAGGAAACTCCACAAACCAATACGAAGAAGAAGCAGCCACAGCAGCAAATGAAGGCCCCAATGGTGCCCAACCCCTTCGAACTGGAAGGGAAGATAGAGGAATTATGGGCTGCAGAAACTAAAATACGACACAACTTATATCGCCGTTTCCTCCAAGTACGGAAGCATTGGTGGAATACATGCTTCCAAGGAAACGGGCGGTTTCACTGCCCGGCCTGCGGGTATGCAAACCCGCAAGAGGCAGTGACCCTGCAGCATTGCAGGGAACAACACCCGCAGGAAGGGAGGCTCCTGCCGTACAGCCTCCAACGGGACACGGACAAGGTCCAGTTCGTTGGCCCCTCCTGCGCGGTCTCGGCCGTGGTGTCCGTGTTGTCGCACCTGGAGGAAGAGAAGACCTTCCATCCCATGGTGCGGCAATGCTACACCCAGCCGTCAAGGCAGGCCACACAGGCCCTGGTCCAAGGCCTGCAGCTTAGCCTGCCGACGGCACCTGCCACCGTCCTGGAAGCCCTGGGGAGCGTCGACCCAGGTATAACCCGTTGCTTCCAGGCAGCCATGGTCCAAGCATGGCAGTGCAGGCGGTGTGGTCGGTCGGAAGGGAACACGGAGCAACAGCAAAGTGCCCGACCACACCTAGGACTCCTCAAGGTGCAGCCGACCAAACGCGCACCTATAGAGCTGTCGCACGGACAACTAGCGGCAGCGTATTCAGAGGAGGCCCTGGACCCCACGGTCCCATGCGTAGGACCGTTGGGAGGCCCGGCCCACCACCCGCTAGCCACCGCACTGGTCACCGCTAGGACCTTTGGTGACGCAGTGGCCCTCGAGATCGGGCTATGGGGTGAAGAACAGGTGGGCCTCAAGAGGATACCGGCCGATATCCTCTTGCCTCACGGTAACGGCTCCGCGACCTACGAGCTGGTCGGAGCCGTTATAGCCGCCACGCCAACCCACGTGGTGGCAGCCATCCCTCGCACCGTCAAAAAGCGGCGACGGTGGGACATCATCGATGGGATGGTCAAACACACCGTGAGCGACGCCACAGTCGACCCCCGCAAGGTCGTACTGTGTATCTACCGTCGCCAGGAGGAGGACCTGGTGACGCTAGACGAGCTGTGGGACGAGCAGGAAGAAAACCTCAGCAACGTCGAGGCGACCGCACCCGCACAACAACAGCGACAACAGCAGACGCAGCGTTCGAAGACCCTCAATACCAACATCAGCAACTTGGGAATGGTAGACAATACCGGTCGACGGGTGTATGGCCTCCGATCCCCAGGCCACACCCAGGAAGAAAACAACAGCAACAACCACAGCGACAGCACTGGGGAAGAGAACCCCCAGGCTGAAGTCCTCCCCACACCGCAGTTCTCGCACAATGAGAACCTACCACGGCAAGAAGCCTACCTATGCCCCGTGGCAGACTGCGGTGCGGAATTTGAAGGAGCACGCCGGTGGGAAGGACTCAAGTCCCACATACACGGCACACACCAGGAGGAGGAGCGCAGAGCCCTGTCCAACGACACCCTCCTCCAACATGGGTTGGTACGGTGTGAAACGTGCTCCTATATAATCCCGGCGTCGGACAGAGCAAGGACGACGCATGTTCCCAACTGCGGGCACTACCACTCGCGGAAGGAGAACATCCGGCAGAAACGGGCTGCCGAGCGGGAGGCAACCGAGGCCAGCGGGAGCAGCACCGCGGCCAAGGTACCGGCGCGACCGGTACCACAAAGGTTGCCACTAACCAGCCAGTGGGATGCGACGACGTTGCTGGACCTGGAGCAGAGCCCATGGCTCCAGGAACAAATCCCCACAAAGCGGTACCTCCACAAGAAGGAGTGGCCGCAATGGCTGGAAATTTGCCGCACAGTCCTCCTCGGGTATTCGGCCTCAGCACAGAGAGAGCGCCATACCCGCCAGGTACTGCTCCTGGACCTAGTGCGGACCCACTTACACCAGGGTCCCCCACCTAAGGCCAGGCGGCAGCAGGAGGCATGTTCCCCACTGCCAAGGGCGCAGCAGTCGGATAAGGAGGAGGAGGAGAAGCAGCGGATAACAAAGAGGGTGGAAACCCTATGCCTCCTCAGCGCCACGGGGAAAGCGGCAAAACTCCTCACGGCTGAACCGTCCCAGCCGGTGGTGTACAGCTCCGAGATGACCCGGAAAATAGACGAGCTGTACCCAAAAGAAGAGGTGCCAGGGATCCAGTACAGGCCCCTCCCTAGGCCACCGGTCAACCAGCCGGGGATCGTGGCTGTGGACCCTGAGGAAGTGGCGAGGATTATCGCCCGCCGGCTCTCACGCGGTGCTGCACCAGGACTGGATGGGTGGACCAGGGAACTCCTGTACCCACTCACCCTCGATGCCGCGTTGAGAATGGAAGTGGCGGCGGTGGTCCGGGACATCATCAACGCCGATGTCCCGGAGGAAGTCGCACACCGCCTACGAGCCACAAGACTCACCGTCCTCAAGAAGCCGAACGGGAAATACCGGCCGATTGGAGCGGAGAGTGTATGGGCAAAGCTGGCGTCCCACCTGGCAATCACCCGGGTGACGAAAGTCATAGACGCCCAGTTCAAATCCATACAGTATGGCGTCGGTGGCCGTATTGAAGAGGCCATCGCCAAGATACGAGCCGACCTGGACCGCATGGGAAGTCTGGCCATGCTGGACGGTCGCAACGCGTATAACGCCATAAGCCGGCGTAAAATCCTTGAGGCGCTGTACGCTACAGCCCAGTGGTGCCCCTTGTGGAGCATCACAAACCTGCTCCTGGGGACACCGGGTGTGGTAGGGTTCTATGAGGGTGGAACTCTACGACACACCTGGGCGTCTACACGGGGAGTCCGGCAAGGAATGGTGCTCGGACCCCTGCTGTTCTCCATAGGGACCCTGGCCTCCCTCCGGGAGCTGCAGGAATCTTACCCGGAGGCCGCCATCACGGCATACCTCGATGACGTGACCATTGCAGCACCGCCCGAGAAGCTGCAGGAGGTATGCGAGGCCACCGCTCAGGCAATGGAGGACCTAGGCATTGTCATGAACAACGACAAGACCGAAGTCATAGAGCGGTCAGGCGCTACGGGCTTCACAGCGGGAACAGTGAAGCCGTGCGCACGGGTCCTGGGGGCGTACATAGCGCCCGATCCCGAGAGCCCCCTCATCCGCGAGGCCGTACAGGAAAAGGCTAAAGAAACAGACCGCCTCTTCCAAGCCCTCGTGGAGCTCCCCCTCCACCTTAGGACCAAGTGGAGGGTCCTGTCGTTGTCAGCGGCACCGAGGATAACATTCCTCCTCCGCAACCATGCGGCGCGGCACACACAGGAGGCAGCAGCCTGGTATGATGACCGCACCACCCAAATGATGGAACACATCCTGGGTGAGCGGTTGTCCCAACGTGCTAGGGACATCGCAGCCCTCCCCATTAGCATGGGAGGCTGCGGTATCAGAAGGCAAGCGGAGGTAGCAGAATACGCCCACCAAAGTGTTGGTGAGAAGGGCCGGCAGCAACAGCTGGCGTTGGAAGTCGAGCAACACCGTAGGGACGACCTCTACGCCACCCTTGGGGGTGCTGATCGTCTGGTGTTCACGGCCAACAGCGCAGCTGGAGCTGGCAGGCCCCTCACCGACGCCCAGGTACGGGTGGACGATGCCACCTTCACTGTGTACATGCGTGAGCGTCTGCTCATGCGTGTGCTGCCGGAGGGCACCCGGTGCTTGTGTGGTGAGGACGCGTCCAACCACCACGTCCACACTTGCACCAGGGTGCACAACAAACCCCGTCAGTTACGACACGACATGCTCAATGCCGTGTTCGCTAACAACCTCCGGTTGTGTGGGTTCCAGTGTGCTACGGAACCACACCTCCATGAGGCAAGCAAGAGGAGACCGGACATCCTCATTGCGGGGCTGGATACGTACGCCGTGACGGACCTCACGGTTACGTACCCAGGACGGGTGACGACCGGTGCACCCACCACAGGCTCTGGGAAGGCTACCGCCTTGGATCCCATGAAGGCGGCAGTAGTCCGCTACCAAGAGAAGGAGCGGAAGTACGGCTACTGGCCATACAAAACGGTCTAGCCTTTGCTCCCTTCGTCATGTTGACGAATGGAGCTATATATGGGAAAAGTCGGGACTGGCTGCACCGCGTGCTGCGTGGCCAGGACCACCGACTGACTGTCACCTCGGCCTTTGATGGTATCACAGCCGAGTTAGTGACGTCAGTTCTCCGTGGGAACGTCCATGTGTACCGGGTGGTCCGTTCCTACGGAGGGGGAGCCCTCACACTCCCCGATGTATAGATAGACAGCAGGGTACCCAACCCCACCGAAAGAATGTAATTAAAAGAAAAGAAGAAAAGAAAAGAAAAAATGGAAAAATGAAATGAAATACTGAGACTTGCGAAATTTTATCTAATGTTATATAGAAAAAATGATTATGCAAAATTATGTGTAATATGAATGTTATATAAGGGTATGGGGTGGGTACACAGCTGTAAAAACTGGTAAAGAAAAAGAGTAAAGAATGGAAAAAGAGAAAGAAATAAGCGGAGAAAAAGAGAGAAAAGGAACCACCCCTCTCAACAATGACGGTCACGTAAGTGGCCAGTGATCCTAGAGATCACACTGGTGCCCCGCATAGTCCGGGGGGGATATGGAGGTCAACAAAGGGTGACCACAGTTAGCTGCGGAGGTCGGGGCAGCTAATATAAAAAAAAAAAAAAAAAAAAAAAAAAAAAAAAAAAAAAAAAAAAAAAATAATAGAACAGTTTCTGTACTATATTGGTATGAGAAGCTCCCAGTTACAGCGCCCTATGCGCACGCACCCTTTTTGGGTGCGGTGTGGTAGGGCTGCCGTATACTGCGGGAACCTGGGCGGGGGGTCGGATGACCCTCATGGTGCGTGTGTGTGCGTCTCCGTCTGCGCGCGACCTACGGCCGCGCGCCCCCCCCCTCCCCCCTCCCTTTTTTTCTCTTCCTTTTCCCCTTCCTTCGCACCTTACCCCGCGAACTCCATAAAACCCACACACCCAACCCGAAAAAAAAAACTTGAAAAAATAGTGAAAATTTTTAAAACGGTGACCCTAACCCGGAAGTAGTGCCGGACCCTGCGCAGCTGTTTTTTTTTATTTTTATATAGGGGTATTTAACCGTCAAAAATGGCCTATGGCGACATTCCGGGTTACTTAACCCGAAATGCACCCCTCCCCCAGGCCCCTAACCCGAAAAAAAAACTTGAAAAAATAGTGAAAAATTTTTAAAACGGTGACCCTAACCCGGAAGTAGTGCCGGACCCTGCGCAGCTGTTTTTTTTTATTTTTATATAGGGGTATTTAACCGTCAAAAATGGCCTATGGCGACATTCCGGGTTACTTAACCCGAAATGCACCCCTCCCCCCAGGGCCCCTAACCCGAAAAAAAAAACTTGAAAAAATAGTGAAAAATTTTTAAAACGGTGACCCTAACCCGGAAGTAGTGCCGGACCCTGCGCAGCTGTTTTTTTTTATTTTTATATAGGGGTATTTAACCGTCAAAAATGGCCTATGGCGACATTCCGGGTTACTTAACCCGAAATGCACCCCTCCCCCCAGGGCCCCTAACCCGAAAAAAAAAACTTGAAAAAATAGTGAAAATTTTTAAAACGGTGACCCTAACCCGGAAGTAGTGCCGGACCCTGCGCAGCTGTTTTTTTTTTATTTTTATATAGGGGTATTTAACCGTCAAAAATGGCCTATGGCGACATTCCGGGTTACTTAACCCGAAATGCACCCCTCCCCCCAGGGCCCCTAACCCGAAAAAAAAAACTTGAAAAAATAGTGAAAAATTTTTAAAACGGTGACCCTAACCCGGAAGTAGTGCCGGACCCTGCGCAGCTGTTTTTTTTATTTTTATATAGGGGTATTTAACCGTCAAAAATGGCCTATGGCGACATTCCGGGTTACTTAACCCGAAATGCACCCCTCCCCCCAGGGCCCCTAACCCGAAAAAAAAAACTTGAAAAAAATAGTGAAAATTTTTAAAACGGTGACCCTAACCCGGAAGTAGTGCCGGACCCTGCGCAGCTGTTTTTTTTTATTTTTATATAGGGGTATTTAACCGTCAAAAATGGCCTATGGCGACATTCCGGGTTACTTAACCCGAAATGCACCCCTCCCCCCAGGGCCCCTAACCCGAAAAAAAAAACTTGAAAAAATAGTGAAAAATTTTAAAACGGTGACCCTAACCCGGAAGTAGTGCCGGACCCTGCGCAGCTGTTTTTTTTTATTTTTATATAGGGGTATTTAACCGTCAAAAATGGCCTATGGCGACATTCCGGGTTACTTAACCCGAAATGCACCCCTCCCCCCAGGGCCCCTAACCCGAAAAAAAAAACTTGAAAAAATAGTGAAAATTTTAAAACGGTGACCCTAACCCGAAGTAGTGCCGGACCCTGCGCACTGTTTTTTTTTATTTTATATAGGGTATTTAACCGTCAAAAATGGCCTATGGCGACATTCCGGGTTACTTAACCCGAAATGCACCCCTCCCCAGGGCCCCTAACCGAAAAAAAAACTTGAAAAATAGTGAAAAATTTAAAACGGTAAACCTAACCGGTAGAAGTGCACAACCTGCGCAGAAGCTATTCTCGACAGTTATATAGGGGTATTTAACATTCACAAATGGACTACAGCCATTTTTGGGGGGGTCATTTTTCCCGGGGTGGACCCCCCAATGGTAGCATGCAGGGACCCCCCCAAAATTGTGTCACACCCCTAAACCCCTCAAGTGGCTACAACCTCCGGGTGTCGGACAAATTCTGGGCGTCAAACGGCTTTCAACTAAAGCTTATAATAGAACAGTTTCTGTACTATATTGGTATGAGAAGCTCCCAGTTACAGCGCCCTATGCGCACGCACCCTTTTTGGGTGCGGTGTGGTAGGGCTGCCGTATACTGCGGGAACCTGGGCGGGGGGTCGGATGACCCTCATGGTGCGTGTGTGTCCGTCTCCGTCTGCGCGCGACCTACGGCCGCGCGCCCCCCCTCCCCCCCTCCCTTTTTTTCCTCCTTCCTTTTCCCCCTTCCTTCGCCCCTTACCCATATGCCGCGACCTCCCATAAAAAACCCACCACACATCCCCCCAACCCCGAAAAAAAAAAAACTTGAAAAAATAGTGCAAAATTTTTAAAACGGTGACCCTAACCGGAAGTAGTGCCGGACCCTGCGCAGCTGTTTTTTTTTTATTTTTATATAGGGGTATTTAACCGTCAAAATGGCCTATGGCGACATTCCGGGTTACTTAACCCGAAATGCACCCCTCCCCCCAGGGCCCTAACCCGAAAAAAAAAACTTGAAAAAATAGTGAAAAATTTTTAAAACGGTGACCCTAACCCGGAAGTAGTGCCGGACCCTGCGCAGCTGTTTTTTTTTATTTTTATATAGGGGTATTTAACCG